>JAFBJS010007664.1:21290-54261 GCA_016785265.1 Paraplagusia blochii | reverse complement strand
CTATTTTTGATTTTTAGTTCTGTGTAAGAATAGAAAAACATGAGAGTAAGATCAAGATTAAGATAAAGATGAAGAAATTCTTTATTTGTCCCACAGTGAGGAAATTGCATTTTGCAACAGCACAGGTACAGAAGTGAATGATAGATGGAGAAAAAAAAATAGTTTAGGGCAGTATTAACAATAACCAGCATAAAACAATATAAACAGTATTAACAATATATTTGCATTAAATTAATAGCACAGTATAACACAATATACAAGGGCGTAGTGTGGTAGTGAGGGCTTAATAAATCATAGGGTAGTATTAACATTGACATTAAGCAGTATGGGACAGTAAAAACAGTATTAACATTTCAAAGTAAAGTAAGTTTTTTACTTTACAACAACTCTATTTAAACACTCTATTAAATAACTTTCTTTTCAGTTCTTTTCTTCTTCTCTTTGCTTTTTCACCCTCCTCACCCTACATAATGGCATATGTACTCACTTAAGCGAAAGCTGCTACCTATAATGGTGCCGACACTCCAGCGTCTCCATATGGAGTGATATACAGTGAGCGTGCACAACTATAGCAACCTACTTATGACCTCTCCCTCTGCGAGGCAGAGATTTGAGGAGCCATAATTGGCTCTCCTCACATGTACTCTCCCCAGTGTGCGCCCTGTTGGCTCCACGGGGAGCACTTTGATGATAACTTGCTGCATTACACGCTAACTTTTCGACAATGGCTACACGCTCTGTCTTTATTGCCCCGGCTCCTAATGGCTATCTCCAAGTGCTGCCTCTGGCAATCCAGTGGCAAATAAATAGAAGCTGACACAGTAATTTACTCAAATCTTCTCTACAGTTTTGCCCCGCTCTCCCTCCGGAGACTTCCCCTGTAACAACAATTATTTCAAATGTCATTGATTCCTGCCTGCAGGCCAGAGACGAATGAACATAAAATCCCTTTCACATGTTCAAAATTAAAATATTTAGGGTTTTTCAAGAAAGGGAAGGGGGTCTCGTGAGGTGGACGACAAATGCTGCCATTACCCACTTGCGCCTGTGTTTTGGATCAGACATAAAATCAGCTCTTTTCTGCACCAAATGACTATTAACCTTCGTCTAATAGGGGCAATGGCTCTCATTTAGAAGGAAGACCCAGTGGAGGCCGTATAATTCCCTGTCTGTGGAGTCTTGTCAGCTCTGTGCACTAAACAAGATACACACGTGGTCGGCGCGGACCTCACAGAGTTGACGTCAAAGAAATAAAATAAAATTATAACTTTATTTTTTTCTCTATTTTAATGTAATTTTTCATTTTTTTTTGCATACTGTAGCGTTTGTACAAGTGTAAACCCCCCCACGTCATGTTTGAGTTGCCGGTTGGGGAACAGGGAGTGCCAGGGAAAAGGTTTGCGGTTCATTTCCTTGTTTCATGTTGTTGTGCAAGGCACAGCTCAGTGGAGGGGATCTTAACATGTCACAGTGTCACGCCAGTGTCTCTGTCTGGTTCTACATGACCTCTCTCACCCTCTGCTCCCCTCTCCCCGGACCCTGCCTGGCCAGACACAGCAGAACATGTAATAAAGATATTTCTGCTTCAATAGGAAATAAAGAAAGAGTCCTCGTTTGAGTGACCACTACTGAATGTTCCCCGTACTGACTCCAGCCTACATGACTTCACTGAATAGTACAAACACTAAGGTTATATCTTGAAAATATTGATGATTTGTTTGGATGGTCAGAGAGATAGAATTAAAACCGGTCTTAAACAATATTTATTCCTGTGGCATCTGCTGTTAATGCAACATTCAAAAATCATCTCTTCGCCATCGCCTTCCAATTAGGATTGGAAACAGGCTCGCCAAAAGAGCCACAAACAAAATGCACCATTACGACGGCCAGCGTGCGCCGCAATCACAAACGTGATTCCGCCAAACATGTATCGCTTGTATCCGAGTGTCTTTAATTCAGCCGCGTTCAAGTTGAGCGCGTTACACGATGGCCAGTTTTAGGGAAAAAGCGAGCCAACAGCGCCCTAATGATCATTGTTCTTTATCGCCGTCGTTGGTCAAACACAACATCCCAAAATGCATCTGTGATGAGATCTAAACCGTGCTCACAACTGTCCCAGATTGCTCGATATTCAGCCCAGTTTAGTTAGCCTCTTTCGCATAAACGCTCACTCACAGAGACAGACACACAAATGAGAATTGCACCCGTGGGACCCAATGATTCTATCATACTTTAGCTAAACATAGACTGGGAATTAGTTGACTGGATAATCAATTTGACAGAGTGTCTCAGCAATACTTGAGACGCACACACACACAAAAAAAAATGCACAGGCAGTGCACGTCAGATAAGCTGTCGTAAATCCAACATTTGTCACACCGATCAGTGAAGTGATCTGCCTTTCAAAGTTTTTAAATATTATTTGGAACTTGGTTCGTAGAGAAATTGTTCTTATCAAGAATCCAACCCCAACTTTAGCAAATAATGACAAAAAAAGGTTCAATAATTTATCTTAAAGTGAACCAAATGCCTTCTAGGAGCCAAGTGCTGCTTTGAGGGGGAAAAAATTACAGTATCTGGGCATCCTGTCAGCTTTTTAAATGCAAAGCATTTAAGTACTAAACACCTCTAAAAGTAAATGACTTCTGAATAATTACCACCTAGAACCTCTCTTCCCCAGGGAGCAATTCAGGGAGCCCAGATGGCCACCAAAATAGGATTTAGGGGCCAAATTGACAACATTACTCACACAGGGATTATCAATTATCTGAATATCAATTGTAGTGTTTTTTTCTGAAAAGGAAGAACGTGTCTTGAAGGAAGGGTCGTCTTTCCTTTCTTTGAGAATCAGCCCAATCATCTTGATTCATTTTGGACCTTTTAAAAACAACAGCTGTAGGAAAGGACGGATAGAAAAGTGAAAGAGATGTAGTTAATGCTTTTTTTTTTTTTTTTCGCTTTGCAGATATTCATGAATGTTATGCTAGCAATCGTATGTAGTATGACACTACACATAGTATTGCATGTTGAGTGTGATGATTGTTTATTATTTAATGGTTTTCTCACAGCAAATCAACATTTTCCATCTCCCCCTGTCCTCTGTATCCTCAACGCTAACTCCAACCACCTCCATGTCCTCCCTCACTGCATCCATCAATCTCCTCTTTGTCTCCTACCTGGTAGCTCCATCTCTAGGATCATTCTTCTACCAATGTATCCACTGTCCCTCCTCTGTACATGTCGAAACCATCTCAATCTGTCTTCTCTACCTTTTTCTCCAAACCTTTCTGTCGGACACAATATTTTTCCAAATGTTTGTTTTTAACAACATGTATCTTCACAGCAGACTCGCAGCTTTAGCAGCTTCAGCCTCAAAGATGTGATCAGTGTGTGTTGTTTTAAAATAGTAAAAAAATAAAACCCTCCTTGAATGTCTCTTCCCATGGTTCACCAATGCCACCCGCTGCCAAAGGGAAAAATATTTCCCCAACATTAATATTAAGAAGTGTCAACATTAACTCGCCACATTATTTATTCATCCACATCATACAAATGTATAAATATTAAAGGCAGAAGCTGCGGCAAAGAGATTAACTAAACATTCGGGATAAATTATGTGCTAAATTGCAACGAAAGCAGCAGCTTCAACTCGTCATCGCCGTCCCCTCGTTTCTCCAACGGCTTTATTACTTTTAGTTGGCAGCTCTCCCATAAACCTTTCACCTTCCATGTTATTAATTTTCCATCAAATCTGAAAGTTTGGATGCATCTAATTAAGAAGTCAAGCAATGTAAATGAAACGTTTCAGTAAGTTCCCTGACAGTGATGTACACTGCATAGATCATCTTCACTTATTTTGACTCGCTAATTAATCAACATTATTTATTCAGGGGAAAAAAAAAAGGGAAAAGTTTGCAATTAGCAGACGACTTGATCTGATGCAGCACACTCAGCAAGACTGAGGAGCCTGGGTTCAGATCTGGGAATGCTAACAAGTCATTAGCACAGTGACGTTTCAAAAAGATTCTGACACATGGCTGACTTCACCGGTCACTACAATGGAGGCAAATGTGTCTGTGTGGTCAAAAGAAAAAGAGGCAAATTTTGACCCTAAAGTTAAAATTGTATTTCATATTACTGAGTCTTCAGATTTGCTGCTACCAACCTACTGACAACTTGGGGAAGTGGTGGTTAAGTGGTTAAGGCCCTGGACTTGGGTCTGCAGGGTTCCCTGTTAGAAAACACTAGCTGCCAGGTTACCCCTGAGATCCACTGAGCATGGCACCGTCCTAGGCAATCAGTGCTGCCCACTGTTCATGTTGGTGATGGCTTAAACGCAGAGGTCACATTTCGTTATGTGCAGTGGTTTGAATCACAATGTCACAATGACCAGAGGTTTGGGTTCCTTTCTTATTAGCATTCTCCAGCTAGGAAGATCAGGAAAGCTGCATTTACCTACTATAAACTATAAACCCCTTCCCCAAATCAGGGAGGCCCCATCCATCCACACCTTCAAAGGAAAAGTCAAAACCCATCCATACACCTAGAAAAGCCAGATTGAGATGCTTTGGACATGATCAGAGGAGGGACAGTGGATACATTGGTAGAAGAATGACCCTAGAGATGGAGCTACCAGGTAGGAGACAAAGAGGAGATTGATGGAGGAGTTAGAGTTGAGGATACAGAAGGCAGTTGTGGCAACCCCTGAGAGAAGGGACAAGTTGAAAAGAAAAGAAGAAGAAAGAAGACACCCTTGCGTTCTTATAGGCAGAGGGCTCACTGGGTTCTTTTGGATCTGATTGAGGTGGTTTCTTACTGGGGAGGGAGTTTTTCCTCAACCCCTGTTACTCTAGGGCAGTGATTTTCAACCTTTTTTTTTAGCTCTGGCACATTTTATACATTCATAAAATACTATTAACACAGTACATATAATACATATAGTTAATAATGCAGTTTCTAAATGTATTTATACGTTAGTGTGAAACCCGGGCCTGTTCCAATGAACACAAATTGTATATCCTGGCAGGAATGGTAGGAAGACACACATAAAGCTCTTCCTCAGCAACAGCTCTCAGTCTCTCACTGTTTTTAGTTTTTATCAAAGTCAAGCTTGAGAAGCTCAGCTTACATAGATATGTTGTTCAAAATGGGAGCAGTTTGAAAATATCTTTGTTGTCCAGAATGGGGAACTTCTTGGCAACAGATAAACAAAAACTGTCCAAAAGAAGATCGGCAAAGTTGGTTAATTAGGTGATTTAAGATCATTTCCCACGGCACAGTTCGCACACTAGTGTGCCCTGGCACACTGGTTGAAAATCACTGCTCTATAGGGACATCAGCATTGACATCAATGTGCTATAAAATTTAAATTATCAATGTTTTTTTTTTATTATTCAAACAACACTCCCTAGTTTCTGGTTTGACCCAAAGCTTGATCCTCGCAATGTCATTACTGAAAAACTACCTTTTAAAACATCTTTAAAACATTCTTTTATTTTGAAGGTAACTAGAGGGAACCTACATTCGCCTGAACAGAATGTTACCGTCCTTCGTCGTTACCCTTAATGAAACTAAACAGGAAGTTCCTGTTTGTACATTGATATTTAAAAGGCAACATTCTGGATCAGATCGGTAAAGCGCTCGGTCCTTATATAGTTGGAACTCCAGCGACAGAAACGTGGTGTGGTTCTGAAGCTGGACCGCGGCTCCGTCGAGTGAGCACATTAATCAAATGCATCAGCAGGTCCACATTTGTTTTAATGCAAACTGAGGAGTAGAAATGCACCACGTCTCAAGGGAGAAGAAGCTTAAAATTCCCGTCTAATGAAAATAGATGACAATGTTAATGAGTTGTCCAAACATAACAAATGGAATGAATTACTGCCTTAGCACCAAGTCTGTTTCATTAAAATACAATAAAAAGGAAAGATTGGGTTTATATGGGAAATAACTTTCCTCTTTTGCGTTATTGATGCAAATAAGGAGAACATATCAAGAGCCTGCGCTGGATATTGATAAAGCATTGCTACTGTACTGTGCAGCCATTATTTCTCACATGCTCATGCGACGTTAATTCTTATTGAATTATTATGCTGACCACTGACCCCTACGTAGGCTACAAGGTAGTGAAGTTCCAGTCTTGGACTTCTTAGGTTCCACCACCTCTGTGGGTCAACTGTAACTGTCTGTCGTCGTCAGCAACAGAGGGATCTCTCTCACTCTCACTCTCTCTATCATCGGTAACCTTGTCCGTGTAACTGTACTGTTAGCCCTCGGCCTTGGCCAGTCAAACACGCACTCAATCACCCCTGCAACCCCGGCAGTCACCGGTGGTCTGTCGCAGTCCGTGGCTACAGTCTCAATTTGTATTTAGTCTCAGAAGGTGATGACTTGACAGAGAAAAATAAGAAGATTTGTCTTGATCGCCAGCTCTCCCTTGAGGAAGTCAGTCTTCACCTTGAAGTTTTAGCAACTGATCGGCCGACTGCTCTCCATTCCTCTGAGTGAAACTGGCCTCACTAGCAATTAGCAATTTGACCTTTTCATTCCTTTTTGGTTGTTGTTCAGGTGAACTGATAGGATTTAAAAAAAATAAATAAATGTTGTGCCCTTTACTTTTCAATCTATGTCGGGTTCTGGCAGATTAAAATATATAATCGAACCACTTAAAAAAAAAAAAACGTAAATGCAGTGCAATATTCTCTTTTGCCTATAACTGACCAATCAGCTCACTGAATTCAAGATTTACTAAAACAAACTTACCTAAAAATGTTTTGTTTTACTTTTCCTTTTAATTCTAAACATTCCAGCAATTTTATTTTTGGGTCATCAGTAATTAAAGAAAAAAATAATGTAACTTTAAAATATAAAACACTATTCTGAGATTATTGTTAATGAGGCTAGATCCTATATTGAGGTTGAGGTTTGATTCCACCAGCTGCCAGGTTGCCACTGAGGTCCTCTGATATTAGCACCGTCCAGACCCACATAACTTGCAGTGGACACAGAATGGAGCAGTTTGATTTAAGGTGACCCGACAACAGACAAGCAGCAGAAGATGAATGAATGACTACAGTCTCATGTGGCTACAATGTTATACTACCCAACCTTAAACATATAATTTTAACACCTAAAAACTGCAATGTTATCAAAATATCACAATGAGTTTCAAGCATCCGAATCAACCCCTGTCTGCTGTGTCTATATTTTTGTCCTGTGTATTGAAGTCTTCTCAGCTGCCCCGTATTCTCTGCCAGAGCTGCTCCAGTGAAGACCGCTGGCCTCTAACAGTGATGCACTGTAATGCTCTGCTCTTCAACCTGGCCAGAAACATGGCATGAGGCGCTAAGCAATGACTGGCTGCAAATCTGAGCGCAGACCGTTGCCAGTCGCACTTTTGCGGCTGATGATCCCGGTGATGGGGGGCTTGAGAAGGGAAAGGGAAATCAGTGGTCACTAAATCATTCTGTAATCAGCTCTCTATGCAGGACCATCCATGCATGTTCAACGCCCCATTCTGGAGAGCTCCGGCAACAGAACGCTCCAGCTGACCCCATCTGTACCCCATCTCGTTTTGCATTATCCCCAACCCATAAAAGTCCTATGCAGCACAAAAGAGTTAATGATTCCCTTTGTTTTGTCGCAGGGAACAGACCCAAAGCAAATGACAACAACAAATCCATCAAACTTAGCAGCAGTGAGCACATCAGCAGTTTTTGCCAGCCCACTAGAGGCCTAAAATGCACATATTGCATGCTGGCCCCCCGAGCAGCAGGCGGCCCTGGGACTCGCCAGCCCCTTGGTGGCCAGAGAGGACTTGATAAATGACTGGAGCAAACTTCTCTGTCACCAGTGAGGGAGAAGTCCCCCTCAGTAAGCTACATCATCCTAACAGCATTATTCTTTTGGTGCCCGTTGTCGATACAGCGTCCTGTGATTGGCGTCATGCCTTGCACAGGTTAATTGGAATCCTGAACTGGAAAAGTGCAAATATCATCTCCCAGAGAGTCACCATACAAACACAATGAATGGAGGTTTGGATTCCAATCTGGAGCGGAGAAATGAAATGTTGACAGCAGTCACATAGATCAGTGAAAAAAAAAAAAAAAAAAAAACTTCACAGAGAAAAGGACTTAAAAGATTTAGTATTTGGCCAACCTACAATACAAAAAGTCATATTAGACCAGGAGCAGAATGTACTATTAATACTTGTACAAGTAGTATTTTTGTCCAATATGTTATTAATGTATTTACAATTTTTTTTGGCATGTTGATCAAGCTGAATAAAAATACGTGAGGAAAATAGTGTTCTCATGAATGTCAGTAGGAAGTGAGTCATAGCCTTTCTTTTGTACATTTCTTTTGCATTATCCGATGACGGACTGTCTTTGTATGTCTTTATTTACGTCCGTAGAATCCGACAGTTTTCCAAAATGATCTGAAACCAAACCCTGTGACCAGGAAGTTGCCCCAAAAAAACAGTGCTTTTCCGGCACTCTCTCCTGGACACGGGTTGGACAAACAGCAGGGAAGTCCCTAATGAGAGTTGAAATACTTGTTTCATGTTTGAGCAGTAATGGAAATTACTTTTCCTTTTGGAACGGGCGCTCCAGAATCACAGGAATCACAGCGACAGCAGATCAAGAGCAAAATGAAGTATGCAAATGTAATCATATTTATCAGGGAATGCTTATGGCAGAAAGCTATTAATTTCCCCTCTGCTTCTTGACACTTTAACATATGCATCACCTGCTCCTTGCAAATGATTATTTTTGTGTTTTCCATCTGCGTTGACAGAGCATTATTTTCTTTTCCATTGCATCTTGTTATTTCTCTAAACTTTCTCTGTCTGAAGAGTGTAATGGCCTCTGATTGAAATTCCATACCGAAAAACTAAGTGAAATACATGTTGTGTATTTAATGGGAAAAATAATTGCACGTCAGATGAAACAAAGCATGACGCACAGTAACCAGGACGACTGACTGGGAACACGAGTCGGCGGAGAGGTCAAGGTGTTCACGCTCTCATTTGCTGCAATTACTCCCCGCACTCGTTCATTTACTCATTCCATCGCAGTCCAACAAGACTGGTGCACTTGTCCACTGTTATCAGTCCATGCAAGGATTAGACTCAATTAAGTCTGTTGGACATATCCAAATAGTGCTCAACTTAAGAGCGAAGCGGCTGTTTGTAAGCTGGATTGTTCGTAAGATTTTGAGTATAATATCATATATTTCAGTGGGTTCGCAAAGACTTAGGTTCTAATACACCAGCTGCAAGGTTGACACTGAGTTGTTCTGATTATAGAACCATCCTGACCCACATAACTTTAAGTGGGCCCATCACCCACAGGAAGCAGTGTGATTTGGGTGACAGTGGTGGAGACTAATGCCCCTGCAACCCGGCCATGGCTGGGTGGTTGAGGATGTATAGAGTAAGACTAACAAATTCCTCAAAACAGTGTTTCCCAATCCTTTTCTGTTAGGCCCCCCCTTAGCAAGAAGAAAACAATTTGCGCCAACCCACTCTCCGCCAAAACTATAAATAACAGCATTTGTCTATAAAATAGTTCTAGGTACACCTCTGCATAACATTGTATCCTTGTTAACATAACGAAAAAAAAAAAAGAGATATAGTTCAACTTACAAGGATGTGCAATTACACTTTATTGTAGTATGGCGGAAAAAAAGTATGTTCCCCAGGGTCACACACGCCCCCCTCAGCATCGCACCATGCTCCCCGAGGGGGGCCCACCCCACACTTTGAAAACCCCTGCCTTAAAACAAAAAATAACATGATTACACAGTATGGAATTTACTGTAATTTACCTTGAGAGTTAAGCCGATGTGCCCACAAAGACATTGGGAGTGAAACAGGAAGAAGAGGGAGGAACAGCATTTGTCTATAAAATAGTTCTAGGTACACCTCTGCATAACATCGTATCTTTGTTAACATAAAGAAACAAAAAAAAGAGATATAGTTCAACTTACAAGGATGTGAAATTACACTTTATTGTAGTACGGCGGAACACAGGCCCCCCGAGGGGGGTCCGCCCCACACTTTGAAAACCCCTGCCTTAAAACAAAAAATAACATGATTACACAGTATGGAATTTACTGTAATTTACCTTGAGAGTTAAGCCGATGTGCCCACAAAGACATTGGGAGTGAAACAGGAAGAAGAGGGAGGAATTATTGTTAATGAGAGTTGCCATTATAAGGTGGTTTGTTAGCCATGGTGAATAACGTAATTTTTTACCGAAATGTTGCAGAATCTAACTTGGTGTGGTGCCTGAATTGCTAAGATGCTCACATAGACAGGAACAAGAACAACCTGGTCCATAGGAGGGATATGAGTATGAAGCAGCCGTAGCAGAAATGGAACTAGGTGGATGCAAACTTGCAACCACAATACACCGTTTTCACCATTGGGGGCAGTAACATATGAGCATGGTATCGTTCTTACACACTGCTCCCGGGGCGCTGGCTCAGCTAGCTGCCCCCTGCTCACTACGGTGATGGGTAAAATACAGAGGAAAACAAAACAACTTGGGATGAACAAGGACATCCGTCCTATACAATTCTGGACATCAGTCATCAGTCCATTTACTCTACACTGAATATCTCTTCCTATTCCAGGAGAGGCAGCTAAGCATCTTCAGACACAATTACAGTATCTTGATTTTAAAATCACAGTACTTGGTGCAGTCAGTGACAGTGTCAAGGTTAAGCCTATGTCAGCGTCAGAAAATATGGAGGACTAGGAATTCCTTTAAGGGAATGTTTCCACAGGGTACTGCAGTATTTCATCATGTACTGTACTCCCTTTTCTCAAGGTGTACGCTGCACTCATCTGCAGCTGCAGTTTGGTGTTCAACCTCTGCCCCACTGTGAAAGCCACTGACAGCGATAGCTCCCGCGCTCTGTGTGGAGGCGCAGACGCCGCATTTGGGTGAATAAAAAGCAACATTTCCCGTAACGACCGTCTGCGAGACGACTCTTCAGGAGTGCTATTTCAATTCATCCCCGGAGCAGCCCACAGGAATTGAGCCCATATTGAGATCACTCCTGGCCTCCGAGAGTGGTCAGGAAGATTGATTCCTGGGCTAGATCACCTCTCAGCGAAGACTCCTGTGCAACTGCGGTTTGGGCTGGTGCATCACCTGACCTTGTACTTGGATAAGAAACAACGGAGTGAAATGAAAAACCACATCTTATATAAATAGAATCATTTAAATGTGGCTCCCAAAGTGTTGGTCATCCATATTTATTTCACCCTATTACAGCAGGTCATCACGTGGCCACTGTGTGTAGTGTAATGACCTGTGGGTTATTGCACGGACAGTATGGTGGTGATCACCGCAGCTGCCAGAGTGCTGCCTCTAACCTTTAGAATATCACTTATAATTAGCAGGGATAAGACATGCAAAAAATACCAGATGGTAACATTATCTGATAGTCGCGCAAAATGACGACCACGGTCCTTTAATTCTTGTGCGATAGTTTTAATTAAAACGGCTTGTCAAAACGACAATTTACGCTAAATTGATGCCACGCGCCGTGCTATTAATACAGTGTCAGTGACATTCCTATTAATTACCCACGACTCGTTCATATCACACACATCTTCATTATCGACACAAAGATGCGAGATTGCCTTAAATGTTAGCAGAATGGAGAAGTAACGCGTGCATCTAATAACAATTAAAAATGAAGCGCAACTCACTTTTGTCGGCTGCAGCGATACATTACCTACTTCACCTGTTTGTGCTGAGGTATACAGTTGTGTACACTGTAGAGGTGGTTCCCAAAGTAGGGGACAGGGCCCCGATGGAGTGCGGCGGTATTCCGAAAGATTAAACTGATTAGTAATTGAATCAGATGACAGACATTTTGTTCTAAAGGACTATATGTTTTTTTTTGTTTGTTTGTTTGTTTTTTAAGGAAATTAAATAATTTGTCGATTTTTGCCAGGAAAAAAATAGGAGAGCTAATAAATTATTTTTAGTAAAATTTTAAATGACATGTGGTGGTTTGTTTTTGGGGGTCGATTAAATATTATTCACAAAAAAATAATGTTTGACAATACTTCTGTGACATTTATTGTCAATTTATATTAAAAAAATACACGGAAAGCACAAATAAACCAAATAACTTAACTAATACCTAGCTAAAAGGAATAAAACCATGTGACACAGCACAAAATATTCCAATTTCATTTAATGTTTGTTTTTGGTAACGGAGAAAATATTCATCTGAGCCCACACTACAGTTGTCAGATACCATCCCTCAAAATGGCCAAAGATTTATCCCGTGTTTTACACAGGCTGAGTTTGCTGCAGTTGAGTCAGGCCCGTGTGCTTCATCTATTTTGTCCCATGATGGCGGAGTCATCTTCATTCCCTTTGTCCTTACTTTGGAGCAGGAGGTAATATATAAAGGTCTGTGCTCGCATGAGGTGTCTCCCTGCCTTTCCACTTGTCCTCCTGGACTGAATAATGTCTGGAGCGTCACTCACGGCCTGATATGATGAGTTATGTCCCGATTCCAGAGGAGTGGACATTTCATTTATTTGTAATGTAGACGTTTTATGGTGCGGTCATGTATGATTCCATCCCATTGGCTTTGAGGTTTTATTGAGGGAGAAGAACTGTGTCCTATCCACATTATTAGGTAGAGGATGAAAAAAAATCTTTTCGCAATATATTCTATATTTCGCCCTGTACATGTATTTTCATAATCAGACTAGAAAAGTCCACCGTCTTTTATGTCCTTGGATATTTTTGACAATTGCTGATATAAATTTTAGATGTATTTCCTGTAGATTGATGTTTATGTACTATGATAAAAAAAAACAATATGTTATATATTAATATTTTTACATGTAAGTCAACTTAACAGAGGTTAAACATATTCCAATATGTAAATACAGTATATGGAATTTTTTTTCTCATATTTATATAAGGTATATGTTAATAGTCAATGGTTTATGACTATTTGTCCACACTGTTATTCTTTGTTTTATGTCGCTCACTGCACTGGGCTCAAAGTCAAACTCAATATGATGAGGTATTAGCCTCCGCCACCATTTCACTCAGACATGTCAAGGTCAGGCCACCGTGGGATTGTCTCCAACCCCCAGCGGCTGCGGCCACACATCTTCCCTCTGTTGGGGACGTGTGTTATTTGTGTTCCCCTCATCTCTGCTCAGATGGCCTGTGCGCAGATAATAATGCCCCCTTTAACCTTCTAAATGATTACAATTGTTAAGAAAACAGCTGCTTGTGCTGCACCGGGCTCTACCTGACCGACTGTCTGCTGTGGGGCCTGTGGCTGCTCCTCTATTTCACTGACAGGAGTCACTCTACATCTGAGGCGGAGCTGGAGCTGGTGCTTTGTTTCACTTACTACAACAGCACCACAGTCATTTTTCACAGACATTGTTTTCCATGTGGTTGCATTTCTGTATAAAAATAATAATATTGTTCTAATACTACATGCAGTCACGGAAAATTGTTCTGACCAACCTGCTGTTTTCTTCAATTTCTTCTTACGTTTAATGCTTGGTTCCAATAACAGTACATTTGTTAGGTAAAATATGATGAAAACAACAAAAAGTAGCTCATAAATATGAATTTCAGAGTTGATATATGGAGATTTCCCATGGTTTTCTTAATAGTAACCAAAATCATTCAGTTCTTGCATCAACCATTAAGGAATTCCATGTTATTGTGATCGTTGCATTCTTCAGGTAATAAACCATTAGTGGTAGCAGGCATTAAAATGAACAAGAACATGAAAAAAGGACTATATGGAGACGCAACCAATCAGTGTTATCACACTCACCTGTGTCCTGTGGTTCCCTACTTGTTGGTCTCATTCATCTCACCTGGTTTCCTGGAAATATTTAACATCTCTTCTTTAGTCAGATCATTGTTGCTTCATGATTGTCTCTGTTTGTCTGTTCTCTGTAATGAAGGTATTTAAGTCTAAGACTTTGTTAAATAAAAGTTGTGGAGCTCATGTTTGTCCCTGGAGGTCAGCACTTGGGACCTGCCAATGTACCAGTGTATATTAGGCCAAATAGAGAGTACGGTAGTGTGTTTCTGCTAATCCTCTGGCTGAGAAATTTCTGTCCGTAAAACTTTCATTAACATTTTAATGTAAACAGCAGTATGTGTCATAACTCTTTGTTACAACTCATTCCAACATGGGAATTCCTCTGTTAAAAATCCATGGTTGCAGCCCTGGTGCTGAACTGTCAATGTGCTGCTGGATTGGTACAATCACATGCGACCACTTTTGAGCCAACATATTATGTCCTGGACAAGCTAGTTCCGCATGGACTTTACCATTATAATTTGCCATAAAGAATGGACAGAATTTTTGGGACATTTTTTGCCGTATACTTATAATCACTAATTCTTTTTAATGACTTTAGATTATGTAGATTCTTTCATCAGAAAGAAATGACACAATAAAAACATGTGAGAAGCCATCTTGCATAGAACAACACAAACCCACGTTCTTTACATTTCATTTATTCATTCATTCATCTTTATCTTAATCCATTGACACGTCTCAGCAGTCGCCATGACTACCACCCAAATCAAACTGCTCCATTCTGTCAGCCTTCCTGTGGATGGTGAGTTCACTAGAAGTTATGAAGGTTGCGACAGTGCTATGACTTCCCTCATCTTTATTCCACAACTGTTCCTCTTCTTCTTCTTTCGGCTTATCCTGTTTTTCAGGGGTTGCCACAGCGAGTCAACAACTTCCATCTCACCATGTCCTCCGCATCCTCAACTCCAACTCCAACCACCTCCATGTCCTCCCTCACCACATCCATAAAACTCCTCTTTGACCTTCCTCTTCGTCTCCTACCTGGTAGCTCCATGTCTAGCATTCTTCTCCCAATATAATCACTGTCCCTCCTCTGAACATGTCCAAACCATCTTAATCTGGCTTCTCTAGCTTTTTCTCCAAACCTTCCTGTCTGTGTTGTCCCTCTAATGACCTCATTCCTGAACCTGTCCATCCTTGTCTCTCCTAAAGAGAATCTCAGCATCTTTAACTCCTCCACCTCCAGCTCTACCTCTTGTCTTCTACCTATTCCTATTATCACTGATCCATACATCATCCACAACTGCACCTGATATTAGCATTTGGTTCAAGAAAAATATTATATTTTTTTGGGCTTTAGTCCCCTATTCATCCTACAATTCTTTTTGCAACCCAACTGGTGTATTGTGTCTATGCATTTACACATACATAAATAAACGAAAAAATATTATAACAAAAAACACATCTCACATTACTAAAGAAAATAATGCAAAATGTTGCATGTGTTACAGGAAGGTCCTGCTGTGCTGGGACCATGCAGCCCACCCGCCTGATAAACTTGTACTTCAGAGCAAGGAGACCTTTCTGCCACAGTGTTTACTCTGAGTCTGCCAACGCAGGAAGGAGAGGGAATCCATTTGTCCCAAGGTGAGACACACTCCCCAACACCCCAATGTTAAATAAACACTCCCAGACCTCCGGCCAGCTCACTCAGCTACTAGAATACCATTGGTGTGTCCAGATGATGGAGGGCTATTGTTATCTATCGCCTCTGCACTCTAGTGAAAGGCCAAGGCTGAGGCCGGCCGCATCAGCGTGCACGGCAACTCACCCACGCACCTTAATAAATAAAAAAATAGAACAAGAGACTTGAAGACACCCTCCCAGAATAACATCTGATTGAAGAGGGACAGTGGGAGAAAGAAGGGGGAGAAATTAGAGCACAGCTTAGCTGGTGTTTCATCACCTGAAAACCCAATGAGGGAGAGCGTCTCGGCGTCAACAACTGTAAAGCGTATCGCAGCTTCTGCTGTTGCCGCTGCCATCTCCGCTGCACGCTACACTAACCAAGAATGTGTATTTCTGCAGATGATTAAATCAATACCATTTTGACAAGACTTGTTGGAACATGCCTCTTTATTTTACACAATTCCTTCCCTTTCGTCAGGGAGCATTTATCAACCTGCCGGGATGCTGTCACCTAATGGAGATTGTTCTTTAGTCTGCATTTGATAGAAGCCGACGATTATGATGCATGTCGATATTTTCCTGGAGGACTGACATAGGAACAGAGAGCAGGCTCTTGCAGCGTAGCTGTTTTTTTTTTTTTTTTTACTTTGTCAAGGTGAGCTTTTTTCCATGCAACAAAAACTGTACACTTCAAATTAACTTTTTTTACGTCGGCATTTAAATAGCTAATGATAATAAAAATATGAGCCCAGCTCGAAGGAGGCAGGGATGTGAAAAGGTGGGATGGAGATGCATAAAAAGAAGGAGGGGAGTAGAAAAACAAACCATGAGCTCCACCTATAAATTCTTCATGGCGACGGCTGATTGGAGCAGCTTGACTGTTCGCTCAGCTGTGACTTAACAACTAATCCAGTTTGTAAGTTATTATTTATCTGCGGGAAAGTTTGTCAAAGTTGAGCTTTGATTTTTTTTTTATTTTTTTTTTTTTTCACTCTGATTTCCCTCTTGTGGCTCGCTCTCGCACATGGTCCCCACATAATTTATGACTGCCTCTGGTCTTGATGACAGATTATTAAAAGTAGAATTAGTTTTTTGCACAGGATTTCTCCACCGGGAATTGGGAAGGCAGTGCTCTCCGTGGAAGGTCTCTTACGAGGTCTCCATTACTAATAGAAGTTTTTTTTTTTTTTTTTTTTCTCTGATGGTGGGGCAAGGAGACTAATGATTTGAATTTACTGTGGCAGCCATCACGTGGTTTGGAAGGCATCAGTCGAACAGACAAGAGGTTAACTTCCACCCCGCGGAGAGGTTTATTGGATTGTTTAGCAGCAGAAGGATAATGTTTTCATCGTAGACTGCTGTGGTAAAAACAGTGGTGCATCGGAATGAAGTGGGAGAGGAAGAGATGGAGAAAAGTAGGTCTATAGATAGAAAAAGGAGGCTACGAAGGAGGAGAGGGAACAACAGCATGATGGCAGCGTGAACAAAACAAAAACCAGTTATTTTTTAATAGCGGTAGACGGATGCGATAAGGTGCATCCACGGTGTTCTGTGTCTTCACATCTTCTCCCCTGTGCAGAGGAGGAAGCTCACTTCCATTCAGCAATAGTAGAACAAAACACCAGCACGCACACGCGTTCAGTCTTACTCACACTCAGACAAAAAAGAGAGATGTTAGTTCCTTTCACCTGATGGCCGTTTGGAGCTTGTACTCCCAGCATGCCTCGGCAGTATGGGTACCAGAGGGGAGTCACAGCGCAGCTGAGAGCCTCGGCTTAATCTTATGCATCATTAAGCACTCAGCGGCAAGCCAGCGCTGTTCATATACATCATCCACGCTTAATAAACATAATGATGACATAAGATGTAATTCTAGATGAATTTTCATTTTATAGGGAAATGGAGAATTCCTGTAGAAAGGAGAGAGGAAAAAAGTAAATTATCTGGGAAGTACAAAATAAATTAAGTTTTTTTTTTTCTTTTACTCTTTCCAACTTGGCTGAATGTAGGTGTTTGGTGCATCAGAGATGGGGATTTTATGTGCGTGAGCTGCGTACGGTTGTGGCATCGATGGCACTTGTAGATGAGGGCTGTTGGTTGTGGCTGGTGTGGTTAGGCGAGAGGCGGGGTTAGGATGGCAAGTGGAAAGGTGGGGGTGGGCGGAGAGGAAGAGGAAGAAGAGGGATGGCTATTGTGAAATGTTTGCAATTTTTAATTCCTAATCGCAGGGCATGATGGACAGGCTGAGACACCTCAGAGAGGAGCTCATCCATCATGGATGGGTGTATGTAAAGTGGGAGTGAGGAGAAAATGAGACAGTGGGAGAAGAGTGAACATAGAACCGGCTGGGGAGGTAAAAAAAAAAAAAAAAATCTTGGCAGATATAGCTACCTCTACAAAGGAAGCGAAAATAGATTCCCTTCTGAACAGGAGGGATGTGGGAGTAAAAGGGCAGTGTGGTTTGTGGGAGGACATCACAGAACTGAGATTGCTTCACGTCTCCCTGCTGGGACAGTGGAGTAGCTTGGCCTGGAAATGAGGTCTGCTCTCAGGGATGGTACCATCCTGAAAGCTATCCTCCCCTTCTCTTGTCTTCAAAATACAGCAGACGTAAAGAGTTGGTGAATAGCAATGAGATATAATCGACCAGGTAATCATGGAGATGCTCAGACAATGTCAACCCCTGGCAGTGTTTGTGTCTGGAGGTTGTAGCATTTGCTGGGGTTTCCCAGGACAAGAAAGGATTCCTAAAATTTTCGTCTTCTGTCTCTTTTATATTTAAGGAAAAAACATCCACTGAATACAACGGGGCGCTTAAGCTGTTGGTCCTTTAAACAGGACACAATTAGCACTAAAAATTCATTTTAGAAACCAGATCAATTGACATCACTAAAAAGCTACAAAGATATGGTTCTTCTTCTTTTTTTACTGGAGCAGAAAAATAAAACAACAGGATGGACATCAATAGAAAATGATAATGTTTTAATCTTTTGTTGTATGTCTCTGTATGAATACATACATAGGTATTGTTATATATTTATATATCTAATCTGTATATCAATAAAAAAACAATATGCAATAATACTATTGCATATTGCATATAAATTAATGCAATAATGTATTATACTGTATATTATAATCATTTGCTTTGTATCGGTATGTATATAATTTTATATATACTAAGCATGTATGTATATATGTATAAAAAAGTGTTCTATGTATAAAAATATAGAAATATATACTCTATATGTATTGAAATATATACATATATTTTATATATGTGTATTTGTATGTATATATTGGTTTATATGCAGATTATATAGTGTATAATATAAATATTATATATCATAGGGTATATACTGTGTATATATGTATATATACTAGTATATATACATATATAATTTTATATATACTAAACATGTATGTATATATGTATAAAAAGTGTTCTATGTATAAAAATATATAAATATATACTCTATATGTATTGAAATATATACATATATTTTATATATGTGTATTTGTATATATTGGTTTATATGCAGATTATATAGTGTATAATATAAATATTATATATCATAGAGTATATACTCTGTATATGTATATATATGGTGTGTATATATACAGTACAGTATATATATATATATATATATATATATATATACAGTATATGCTATACATGTATATAGCATAGGTGTTTTTATCTTAGTTTGATAAGGTCAATTTTACCTCATGTGACATTGTATATTTTTTTCCTTGTAAAGTTTTTTAATGTTTTTTTCTCAAACCACCTTGTAAGCACAGAGAGCACCCTGGGAGTATGTAAACTATACATCAAACACGATAATGTCTCATTATGTGGGAGAATTAATTAGCTCCATTTGTTGAGGTGCTGGTTGCCTGCCTTTTTTGAGACATAATGTGAGTTTTAGACCTCAGCAAGTTTGGAGCTAGTGGACCGTACGTGCCAGTATGCCACTGGGTGAGCCAAGTCTCTCAATGCAGGGATCATTAACATCCCTCTTTCTCTCTGTCACTCTCTCTCCCTCTCCCTACCGCTATTCCTTCTCTTATTCTCCTCCTCCACTTTCCCGTTTTTGAACGCAAACACAATCAAGTTTTAATCGAAATCTCGGACAAATCTGTACCTTCGGAATCTCCGCGAATTAAGTTACTTTTGTTCCCGAGCAACGTCGGGCCTATTTGGATGTCATCCTCGCGGTGATTAGTTACCCACAATCCCCTTCGATTTGCTCTTGGAAAAAAAAAAAATATATATATATATATAAAAGAACAGTAATAGGTAGAAAACAGTGACAGGATCAGAGAAATGGGCTTTTAACTAACACGCAAAGTGATGAATGGATTGACCACAATGTAGACTAATGGAGCCATGGAACTAATTAGGCCGAGCAGAGCTGTGCTTAAATGTAAATGGATTGAGCTGGATGAAACATTGGAGCAGCTGAGAGAATGATGAGGTCCTTCACTCTGGGGTCAATCAATGGCCAAACCGACATAACGTATGAATGCCTTCAACTTACATTAATTTCCCAGGATTTTGGATAGAGTTAGTCCGTGTATTTCTGCACAAATATCCTCCATGTCATTGGTCCAACTGCATGACTTTGCAGAAAAGCTGCAATAAATCTTTAATCGTGCTCATCCCTGGTGCCCAACCCTCAGACCCTGCATCTTGGCACCTACCACATGTTTGCTGGCGTGGCCTCTGACTCTTTGGTCCGTGTAGACCGCCTCCTGTTGGCTGAGCCTCAAATCTGCTGCTCTCACCTTAGGAATGGCGGCAAAGATAATTAATGTGCTCGCATCCGACGCCTCACCAGAGGTTCTTGCCTCGAATGTCGAGCTGCGATTCGCGCAGTCGCCCGGTCTTCGCGGCCATGCGGCGACCTTGTAAACATCTGTGGAGTGAAGGAAGTCGTGACGGCGTGCAGAGCTGCGCCGTTTGTGCACTTGTGTCTCTGTCTCTGTTTGCACTAATACCTATTGGATCTCGCACATCATTTATTTCCTGAAAAAAGAACATGTTTCCAGTAGGTAGCTACAGGCCCTGAAGAGCAACAACAGCCAGGGTGAAGCCTGAGATTTGATGGGGAACAGTTCACAACCTCGGTGCGGCTGCGGAGCTGCCGCGCGTCCCAGAATTAACGTGTTTGGAAATGCAAATAACCCGGCCCTGTAAAAGTTGACATTGCCTCCTCTGATAAATTTTTCTGCTGAGGTAAGAGACCATTTAATGCAGAATTAGAAGTCACTCTCCACCACCATTTACATCCTTAATTAGCTGTAATTTCTCTGCACCCATTACAGAGAGGGGACGGAGGAGGGGGTGAGAGGACACAATAGGAGAAGAGGTTAAGACAAAGCTGCGTTTCTGTCCCTGTGGCCAGACGGTTGTGCGTCCCCTCTCTCTTTCTCCCTCTCGGTGTTGTGTGTTTGTGTACCGGTGCATCCTCTCCAGCTCCGGGTTGCGTTGGGTGATTGATATGTGTCTTGCTCAGTCACCAGCCATTGGCAGTGGGGTGGATGTAAACACTGATTAGAGGGAGGAAATGAGGCTCTCACTTTGTCCTCTGTGTCAGGGAGCACTGCGGTGGCTGTCTCTGTTTGTCTAGTTCTTTCCACCTGAGCACGTTTCAGAGGACACTGTTAGCTACGCTTTATGGCCCTTATTTAGATAGCGACACAATGGGACGCTGCTTTTTGCTCTTTGACTGACATGCCCGGCTCAGCAATTCCCCCTCGTCGTCATCGAAGCAAGTTTTTCAGGGTGCACGAAAATGGCGCGGTAACATTTTAGCAGTAAACCAACACGTTGAGTGAACTCTTTGTCCGACTTACAGCTTTTTCTACGTGGGGATATCAATCATACTCTTTACCCAATATGTTAGCGTACATGAAAATCATGAAACTGGATACATTTCACTTATAATATCATGACAAACCGTTCAATTTGAGCATCGTATCGGCTTTGTCTGCGTCGGCGCGGCTGCAACAGGAGCAGAGCAGCACAGGAAGAATGCGGCGAGGAAAACATTTTTCTTTCTTTGCCGGGAAAAAATGAACTGTCAACGTTTAATGATAGATATTTGCATTGTGATACAAATCGTGTCCTTGGCCCTAAACATAAGATATAGATCCATTTATAATGAATTCAGATAAAGTGTCCTCTTTGCATTCTCGCTCTAATGGATCTTTGGAGCCACAGCATCAGTGACCCTGGTGCAATCGACAAAAACCTGTGCCAGTGAATGATCATGACAAACATCTATCATTTCCTCTCACACCTTCTAAGACGTGGCAGCTACTTAGGTGTAAATGTATTTTTTTTTTTTTTTTTACCCAGAGAATGTAGGAACAAGTTCTGCGAGCGGGCTGACTTTTTTTTTTTTTTTTTGCGTTGTTTTGAGAATGTGGAGAAGAAAAGGCGCAAAAAAAACATTACTTTTTTTTTTCGTCATTAAGCTGTGTCTGGGAGATGATGTGCTAGCTGTATGTGGTCCAGGGGAAGTATTTATAGCCCTGCTGGAATCTTGCTGTGCTGTGTTGATAGCAGAGATAATGGGAGAGAATGGGACGCAGCGAACTGTTCTAATGACACCAACAAGACAAGAGAACAGCAAGGATAAATAAATGTTAGCCATTTTCTCTCATATGTCATTTGCATTTTTTCTTTTTAAGGTCACTTATAGACTCGCATAATAAAAAAAGAAACTCTGAATGTAAAATCTGAAAAAAAAAAAACAGAACTACTTA
The DNA here is from genome assembly GCA_016785265.1 of Paraplagusia blochii. NCBI lineage: Eukaryota > Metazoa > Chordata > Actinopteri > Pleuronectiformes > Cynoglossidae > Paraplagusia > Paraplagusia blochii. The sequence goes on along the minus strand of JAFBJS010007664.1, from coordinate 31,956 downwards.
GTATGCAAGTAAGTGATTTTATTTCCTAATAGTGCGACACTCGGTTAAAGATAGAGACGGTTTTTAATTTTTAGTCGCTTTAATTCCGGCGCAACTGCTTGAGTGGGTTTTCTTGTGAAATAGGGAGAAATACAAACAAGAGTTCACTTCATTACACAGGAACAAACTGTACAGAAATTGCACTTACTTATGGAGATGACTGTTAAACATGCACAGCATTACATGCGCCGCCTGTGCCGAAAAAATGCCACAGACATTACAGCACGAGCACGGGCTAAGTGACAGTGAGCCAGCGAGGAGGACCAATTACGGAGCACCGGGTTTGAGGAGAACTCTTCCTGGGGATGATCAAAAGGGACAGCTGATTAAAGAAATATATTGACCTTAAAATGGGTTCTAATTTAATCGGTCACTGTATCTGAAGGCGGAAACACTGCGTTAATGATAACATGACTTTCCGTCCTCGCACTCTCAACCTCTAACAGTAGTAAAACTGCGGACGGGTGTTCGCGGACGGTCATGACGTCGGGTGCGGAGTTTCACAGTTGGCATCTGACGACCGGAGAAGTTGCAGTAACTTTTTGAAGGAGTGCGTCATTAGCGTGACCTCTGGGCCCTGTTTTGCTGCTGGAAGGTAATGAGAGTCAAACAGCCTGGTCAGCAGTAGGCATAAGTGCTGGGCTTTATGGGCAGTGTGTTGTGTCCCAGGTTAACACTGATGCCTCCGTTTAGAGCTCTGTGTTTTAGCACCCGCCTGCTAATTGAGATGACAAAGGCCATAACAATGACATTGTTGGCCAAACGGCCCTCACTAGACCCGCGTCTGGCTTCAGCCAAGGACGTCCAGCAGTGTGTTAGTGCAACCTTGGAATTTAAGACGGTGTCTGAGACCCGGTGTGTGTCTTTGAAAAAACAATTAGCATTGCCCAGGCGCTCCTGCACCAACTCTACGACCTCTTTTAGTGCCGCAGGTTCACTACTGCTTTTGTTTGTTTTACTTAAAGTCCCATAAACTACATCCTCCAATCAGAACAACAGCAGAACGAAAATGGCTACGTGAAAAAAAAAAAAAAAAAAAAAAAATGCGATTGGATCTTGTTGTGTTTGTAATTTCAAAAAGTAACTTTATTTCTCATTTGTGCTTGTTATTGTGTAAACAGGCGTCCTTGTAAATGGGAAACAACTGGAAATGACACCCATAAAACATATATATAACGTGTTAACAAGAGATATAAACAGGGCCAGCTGTTGAATTATCTTTGACTGTCCTAAAACTGGGTTTGTGATCAATTAAGGCTCAGTCTCGTAGTTTCACATTGGAAACAGGATGTCTTGTGTTACCCGGCTAATAATGGTAATGCATATGGCGAGTGTTTTGATTAACATAATGGAAAAAATTGCCCACGTAATTTATCTTCGAAGTCCGAGGTAGAGGCAGCCAGATTGGAGCCTGAGGACTCAATCCACCTCAACATATGCTGCCATTGTACGTCTTTGAATGCGGAGCGTCTCCAGCCTCGTTCCCATGATATTTATTGAAAAACATTTGACTTTATGAGCTGCATGCTTAATGAATGCCTATTGATGCTGCGACTCAGCAGATGAGGCTATAATTCTGCATATAAGTATTGCAAACGCACGTAGGCCTGTAGTGCAGTTTTAATCATAATACGCTCTCATTTCACTGTTGCACGCAGGCTGGAGAACTCGCTACTCCACAGCCCTAAGCAATACGCCGTTAAAGGAAACATTGTTTCCCAAAAAACTTGGATTTGTAACATTACTTTTAACCTTCATCCATTATTTGACTCAGAGAAAACACACTTCTTAAAAAAAGATTGCACACTGCACACAAAGAAATGTAACTCTGCATTTAACCCGTCATCAAAGTGTACAGTGGGCAACTTTGGGCTCCAAGGAAGCAGCGGGTGAGGACCATGGCATTCCCAGATGTGACCTGGCAGCTGTAAGATTCCAACCTGCAACCCCCCAGACCCAGGTCCAGTTTTTGAGCCACTAGGTCACCACTGTTATGTGATTTGTGTGTTTTTGCTCTCTTTATAGCCAGTAGATAAGTAAAGTCATTATGTACTTGATTATCAATTTTATACATGTGTATTTCTCAAAGTTCAAAGTTGATAGCATTCAGTTTGAGTTCTTTAAACCAATATTTCCTTTTTTTTTTTTCCTTTTCTGTGGTCCCACATTATACTCCCAAACTTTTGTGACCAAAGACAAAAGAGATTATTCCCAAATCATTCACTATCATCCAACAATAATGAGGATTATTATTCCTGACTGACTGATATCGCAACCGAATTACTCCATAATGCAACAAAATCTGTAATTTTATCATCAAAATTTAGAGTAATTTTTCAAATATTTGATGCGAGATGACGTCAAAAAAAATCTCTTGTGACCCACTTGAAGGTTGCAACCCACTCTTTGAGAAACAATGGTCCAAATCACAATTTAGGTTACATCACATTTCCAAGAAACCGGTTAAAGATGAATAAAATATGCAACAGGTTTTACAACCAGTTCCACCTTTTTGACTTTGCCTTAGAGCGATTGTTCAAAAACAAAAGTAAAAACGAGTAAAAAAGAGATATTTATTTTAATGTTATGTTGCACTTATTAATTACAGGAGCAGTAACCTGCCTCAGCTGAACAACAACAACAACAACAACAACAACAATAACAATAACAACAACAACACAGATAAGCTCCTACACATAAGAGAGATGATGAAGTCGGGTCCAGCTGCAGTTTTACATTCACCGTCCAGACAAACATAATTCAAATGCATTGCCTGGTTTATCTTATCTTTCAAGATGGAAAACGAAACCACCAGGAGTAAATCTCATTCATATATTTGTCTGAAACCAGATCTGCCGCCGCTACTTAACACCAGTCCGCCGCTCGTGTCTGAGTGATTTACCTATCGGAGGAAAGTTAGATGTATTCCACTGATTGTCTAGCTGCGAGGAAAAATCCATCTTGGAGCATCCTGTGGCTGCTGGGTCTTTATTGACATATCAGATGGGACATTGGAGGAGAAATTGGCCTCATTTGTTTCTCATGTCACCTTAATGGCAGATCTCTTTCAAGGGGCAGAGAATTGACAGGCCTCAGGTCTCAGTGAGCAAACAGCCAAACCTAGTTTATTAGTTTCCTCTTGCAAGCAGTCCTGCCTAACGCGGCCAGCCACATCGTCCAGAAGAGTTCAAAAGATCGCCCAGAAAATATTAATCAAGTCGTCTGATTGATCGTTTCTGCGTGATAAATTATCTGGAAAGCGATGCTGTTGCTACAGCCAAGGGACATTTATCACAGACATTGGTCCAGCAGGGACCGGGGACTGCACTTTAACTGACTGAAACGGTCACTTTAATATTTACAGTCTGTGTACTTTACATTAACGGATGACATTTTTACATTGGTTTTTCTTTAGTCTTAAAAAACAAGGTATTTCAATGTATTTCCTTGGTCACATGTCAAACTAAGGGCCAGGGCCCAAATCTGGCCTGTAGTCTGAATATATTCGGGCCACAAGATCTTATGAAATACACACTAGAGTTCAGTATATAGGCAACATATACTGGCAGAATTTAATAATCTTCATCCATTTATCAGTTACTGGGTCAAAGGGGCACCACCTAAATTCCACTGCTCCATATCTTGGCTCCTTGGCTTACCACTTGCAAGAAGGTTCATGAGTGCAGTGTGATTTGGGTGGGAGTCCTGAAGACTGCTGGTAATGGATAGGAAAGGAAGGAAAAAAGGGACAAGCAAACTCTAATCCATACTGTCAGCCTTCCTGTGAATGGTGAGTCCACTGGAAGTTACTGTATATAGGTCTGGAAGGTGCTAAGTTCAGAGCACCTCAGTGGTAACCTGGTAGATGGTGGGTTCAAACCAGAGGACCCCAAGACCCTAAGTTACAGACCCCAAGTCCATTTAATACCAGTTTTCTTATCTATAGGGGACACTTTAGTGCAGTGCTTCTTTTTCTGTTACGCCCCCCCAGCAAGAAGAAAACAATTCCCCCCCACCCCCCATCCCACCACCCACTCTCTGTAAATAATAGCATTTGTCTATAAAATAGTTCTAGCTACACCTCTGCCTAACATCGTATCCTTGTTAACATAAAGAAACAAAAAAAAGAGATATAGTTCAACTTTCAAGGATGTGCAATTACACTTTATTGTAGTACGGCGGAAAAAAGGGTCAAACGCGCCCCCTTCAGCATCGCACTGCGCTCCCCCAAGGGGCCCCGCCCCACACTTTGAGAAGTCTTAGTGTAAAACGGCATCCTTCCTACCCCTGTGTATTTAACACTGCTCTCTGAGAACTATTTATGTTCCTTTGACATAGTTGCTCTGTGATTCACGAACTATGTCCATAAAAGGCCCTTACACAGTTTTAAAACTGAATATTTTTTACATTTTATTATTTTTTATTTTCTTATTTTCTGTAGGGTACTGTTGCTCCGGTGTAATTTCCATTTTGCTTATTTTAATCACCACGGCTGTTATGTGAGTGATTTTTTCATCTCCCCCTGTCCTCTGTATCTTCTACTCTATCTCCATACTCCATGTCCTCCCTCACTGCATCCATCAATCTCCTCTTTGTCTCCTACCTGGTAGCTCCATCTCTAGGATCATTCTTCTCCCAATGTATCCACTGTCCCTCCTCTGAACATGTCCAAACCATCGCAATCTGTCTTCTCTATTTTTTTTTTCCAAACCTTCCTGTCTGTGTTGTCCCTCTAATCACCTCATTTGCACTTGATTGTCTCAAAAATATTAATAAATTTTTTTTAAAATAAATGTTTACAGTCACAGATCTATGAACTGGAGTAAGTTGCTACAATATTTGGAGAACATTTTCTGTTGAATGCAGCGACGCTGATAAAGTTTCTCGGACTATTTTTACTTTAATCTTCTACTAATCATCACTGTCATCACCTACGCCGATCACGTCCCCCATCTTCACCGCCTGCGTCCCATTTCCCGGCTTGATTGAAGTTTCCGTGCGTCACTTAGACGTGAACAGGTGTCAACCCCTGCACATTCACCTCACAGATGGCAGCATAATTAGCATTGATTCTGGCAGGCTTTCACAGGCCAGGGCCTCGATGCCCGTGACGACCAACTAACCTCCCCACCTCTCGATGGGCTACCTCTGGGACAGATCGAAGCTCATTTTACTTCTACAGTGGTGAGCGCTAAAGGACTCCTTAGTAACGTGCGCTGTGTGATGCACACAAATCCTGATGAGGAGAAACAAGTGACAGAGAAAAGGTGCGAAATAAAACATTGTTAGAGCTTGGGCCTATTTAGAGATCTGATGACTATTATTATTACGTCCCCGTTTGATCCTGTTTTGTTTAAGACTAGAGCAGGTTGTCAACTTTTCCTGTTTGAAAAAGCACAAGAAAGCTGCCCCCATGACCTGGTAATGGATATGTATATAAAGATGGATGGATGTTTGTTATTGTAAAATTATAGTAAAGTGTTGATTTCAATGAAAAACAATTAGAAACCAGAAACTGTACTTTTCTGGTGTAATTAAAATCAGATGAGCAGATTTGTTTCCATTTAACTTCCATGTTAAAAGTCCAATCAATTTATTCACCACTCACTCCATCTCTTTAGCTGAACTGAGTATGGATCCATACATTGATGGCTAATATGGATTTACCTTAATCTAGATGTATGCCATAACCTATACCATATCAATGCCAATATTTGCCCCAGCAAAGTTAGCTAATACACTCCTGATCAAAATCTTAAGACCAGTTAAGAAATTGCAAGAATTTGTATTTTGCACTGTTGTATCTTAAGAAAGTTCTAAGTAGAGTTTCAAAATGCAAAAAGAAGAAATGGGAACAAAAGAACCCCTAAAACAGAAATTAAAGTCTCAAAAACAGACTCAGTAACGAATAGCTCCACCATCATTGTTGATCGCTTCAAAAATTCGTCTTGGCATGCTTGATGCGAGTGTTTCCAAAAGGGTTGTAGCAATGTTGCTCCAAGTGGTGAAGACGGCTTCACAAGGGGCATCCACTGTCTGGAACTGATGTCCATTTTTGTAAACTTTCCTTGCCATCCATCCCCAAATGTTCTCAATTGGATTTAGATCATGGGAACATGCAGGATGATCCAAAAGAGTGATGTTATTGTCCTGAAAAAAAATCCTTTGTCAGACGGGCATTGTGAATTGCAGCATTGTCCTGCTGAAAAACCCAGTGATCACCACACAGACGAAGGCCCTCAGTCATGAGGGATGCCCATTATAACATCTCCACGTAGCCAGCTGCTGTTTGACGCCCCTGCACAATGTGGAGCTCCATGGTTCCATTAAAGGAAAAAGCACCCCAGATAATGTTGCGTGTCCTCCGCTGTGTCGTGTTGAAAAAATCTCAGGTGGCATCTCCTTGTCATGCCAGTAGCATTGGAAGCCATCAGGATCATCAAGGTTAAATTTTTCTCATCAGAGAATAAAACTTTCTTCCAACTTTGAACGCCCCATGTCTGGTGCTCCCTTGCAAAGGCCAAACGGGCAATTTTGTGGCGTTGAAGGAGACGTGGCCTCTGGAGACGTTTTTTGTTTTTGAAGCCGTTCCTTTGCAGATGCCGTCTGATGGTTATTGGGTTGCAGTCAGCACCAGTAATGGCCTTAATTTGGGATGAGGATCGTCCCGTATCTTGACGGATCCCGTGTCTTTTTTGGGTCTACCAGTTTTTGGGTCTACCAGTTGGTGTTTTTGTTCCATTAAACCTCAGGATCTTTTAAGAAATGCAAAATGACTGTCTTACTGCGTCCAACCTCAGCAGCGATGGCACACTGTGAAAGGCCTTGTCTATGCAGCTCAACAAACCTGCCACATTCAAAGGCAGTGAGTTTTTTTTTTGCTTTTCCCATCAAGAGGTCTTGACAGTGTGATTACTTGACATAAAATGACGTGGAATCCAAATTTTTGCACAGATTTGGGCTTTTAAAGGATGTGGTCTTAAACTTTTGATCAGCTGATGAACAGCCCATTTCAGTTAAATTGTTCTTTTCAATAAATTGCCTGCTTAAAACATTTGGTCTCTTGTTCCCATTTCCTCTTTTTGCATTTTGAAACTCTACCTCGAACCTTCTTAAGATACAACAGTGCAAAATGTAAATTCTTGCAATTTCTTAACTGGTCTTTATTTTTTCATCAAGAGTGTCTAAGACCCCCTGGTGGTTACGGTGTAAAAACGCAGTCTCTGTGCTTTGGCTGTTCCTCCCTGTGAAAAGGCTTAATCAGTTGTTTGTAGCAATTAGGTCCAAATCCCAGGTAATGCCTCATCAGTAGCATCTTTCACTCTGAGTTAATGAGACTTTTCTTTCCTCTTAGCTGTGAGCACAGACTACAGCAGCCTTGCATCACCTCTAATCAGTGAGCCCACGCACAACATACAATAGAAATGCAATTCTTTTCCCCTCCTCTGTGCCCACTGCACACCATATTTTGGAATCCATTTACATTTGAAAGCCGTTTGACTGGAGACTGAATGGTTTCTGTACTATTTCACGCTGAAGTTGCCGCGATGTCCAGTGTGACAAGGATTTAAGTGTGTCACTCTTCATGCATCGGTGCGCCACCTCTAGCCCGCCGTTTGTATAGCGCAGATTGAACGTGGGGCCGTGCACTTCCTGCACTTTGAATTGGATCTCATCTAATCTTATTTCAGCGTGTCAAATGGCAGCATGACATGCTGTTTTACTCCGTAACATTTGGTTGTAGTGAACAGCTGACTGCGTCCAATGTGAGGAGTCCTTGTCATTATGGACCGGTTTGTCTGTGTCTGTGGGCTTGTTGTCAGAGTCGCTGGGTCATGGAGACATGTTGGTCACTAATACAATACGCAGAAAATTGCTTCGGCGGCAGACATTTGTCATTTGTTCTCGGGCTTGTTTTGACTCAGTCGCTGAATTTGCGGCGCAGATTTACACAAAGACCTTTGAATTCCGACCAGCCGGGCTGTAATAAAAAGCCGTAGAAGTAGAGGAGAAAAAAAAAAAATGAAGAAGCACACATGGGTGACTCATTTGAGTCGGTATCAGTGATATAACTAATGAACTGCTGCGTCTTTCTCTCCCGTCACCAACTACTGTCAGCGGTCGCTCCCTAACAATGAAAACCAGCCACGCTGTGTGCGGCTCTGGTCAGGTGTCAGGATTCATTATATTTGGCTCAGATTTGCATAACACAAGAGTCATCAAATTAAATTTGCATAATTTCTTTGATTACACTTGTTATTAAATGTGAGTGACATTGATTTACAAAATGGCCTGATATAAGGTTAATGGCTGATGTCACCTCTGTGTGTCCCCGCTTTCTTTTTGCCGCAGAGATTAGTTTCAGGCTCTTTATCCTTAAACGCCGCCGTCTTATGCAGACGCGACTCCACCTTTGCTTTTTAATAACTGACGCAGGACGCAGTGTGACCAGGTTCAACGGCCCGAACGTCACCATTTGCCGACGTTTCGGCGGGCCATTATTGGCAGATGGCTAAGCGCCATTTGTCATGAAAGACAGAATTGACAGGGCAAAGAAACGGAGAGAAACAGTGTTCAATCAGAGCTAATTTCCAGTCGTGAGGAGAAGCAGAGGGGACATCTCCCGTGTCATTTTCTTCTGGGAGGAATTGTGAGATGGTAATACCTATTTTCATAATAATACAAACAGCCTGTAGGCTACAAATAAGACGCAGGGAGGCCACAGTCTGTGTATTTGCGCGTCGCCCATAAGAGGCGGAAGGGTTTCAATCTCTTTTTCATTTCATCCTGATGGCTCTGCTTTTTATTACCGAGGGACAGGAACGTTTCCTGAGGTAAAAAGGAGAGCACATTCCCAAGATAAAGTTGGAGGTTTACTGCTATTTCAGGTCGTAATGTATTATTCCGTTAAAGCAATGATCAGGTAGTGTTGGATGAATGGGAGATGTTCAGCACCATTACTGCCTGGCACATCAGTGAGGCATTATTACATTATCACTGCTCTTTAGTAGGAGATTGGCTGTGTGACCGGGTTCTGAATACACTCATCCCACTCTCCGCGGTGTAAATTGCAGATTGGCTCATTGACTTCAATGATAAAATGTAAAAATTGCCAGTAAAGAGAACATAGACTCAGGTTACTCCTTAGCTGTTTGTCAACGGCAGATGTGACTCAGTTGGCGCAGAGCATGTTAAAGAGTTCCATCTCCCAGAAGTCAACGTCATTAATGTCTGAAACTGCTAAGGCAATATCTCATCCTGTCTCTGGTGTGTCATACTACACTGCTTTTGTCTGAGATTAAAAATTTGCACTGGAGGTGGGCAAAACCAAAAAAAAAAAAAAAATTCACTCAGGGCATAGGACACATATTTGTCCCTGAGATGCAAAAAAAAAATGTCACCTTTACAATTTAAATCTCACTACCGATTCATAATTAACATCATGTGTCACTTTGGGATCATTTATGTTTGTTAACTGACAGCTAATTATTTAAATAATGCATCAACCGTCCACGCCATTGGCCATGTGTTCAGTGCGTCTCAAAAAATAATAATTAAAAAAAAAAAAAACCTGACAATATTATTATTCTGTTTATTAGGGTTCTGGGCAGGTGATTGTGAAAATGGATACCCCTAATGTTATTTCGCACGACACTCCACAGGAGCATTAATCCATGATAATTACCTCAGAAGGAAGCAAATAAAGACAAACTAATGGCGGGGTTGATCATCAATTTCCAACATTTCACTCCAATGACCTACATTTTTATGCAGGAGACGTCCAGTTGCTGCGCTTCCGCTCGGAATGCCTTTTTAAGTGTGTATTATCCTGTCCTTGACTGGGAGAGTGCTAGGAGAAATCATTAAAGCAAATTAGACTATTAACATCCTAAAGAGCATGTATCTTGTGGATCAATAGGCTCTCATCTTCTTTAGAGGACCCTTCGGTGTCCTAAAGCCATGATGAGCCAGATTATGAGCAGAGTCAATTCATTTGCATGCAGGTAGTCCTGTAATTATTAACACCCTGGTAGCAATAATAATTTTCAGCGTGTGTCTTTTGTAACTTTATATATATATATAAAAAAAGAGAGAAAACTACCTAACTTTAAATAAATGTCTTCTGCTGAATTCCTTAAAGTTTTTGCACAATCTCAAGAGAACCCAGCCGTTCACCGAGGAGGATATTTAAAGCATCCTTTAAGAAAAAAAAAATAAAAGATGGGGGGGAAAAAAAAGGAAAGTCTCTTGGCATTGATACACTTGTCGTAGATCAAGCAACACCTCACCATATGATTTTTCCTGCTTTGCTGACTGTGTGTGAAGAAGCCATACACCTAGAATGGATTGGATCTGCAGTCTACCATCACAAGATCTGTGATGCTCCAATCAACACACAAGATGTTCAGACATTTATAATTGCATCATTTTTTTTTTTTTTTCCTCTCTCCTTTCCCTGCAGCGCCCTGCGCGTGACGTCACAGCCGCCTCGTTTGTTTGCACACGGACACGTTTGTGAATCTCTCGGATTTGTCAACAAGATAAATCGACGCATGCATGTGTTTTCTGTTTCCTGCTCTTGGATTGGTCTCTACTTTTTTTTTTTTTTTTTCGTTCACTGCTGTCG
>JAFBJS010007664.1:9946-21064 GCA_016785265.1 Paraplagusia blochii | reverse complement strand
GTTCCACTGCTGTCGATGTCAAAAGTGCATTTAAAAGAGAAGGAAGAATAGAATAATCAGATATTCTGTTGCCTGGGAGTCAACACACACACAAATCATCAGAACAGCCGCCTTTGACATGATGTTGATTTGATGAACATGATGCTGGACCATTATCTCTCCCCTGGCTTCAGTCAGTGTGTTGACCATAGACAGGTATTGTCTAAAAGCCATTAATCTCACCCCCTTACGTCGCGTCTATAATAGTCCTAAATGGGGAATAAAATGACTTTCGCTTCTTCATCAGTTGTTATGCTAAAAACGCTCACCTCAAAGTGACCGCTGCCGTGCATTATACGCTGCGCTGTTGTTGTGCGCTGAAAAGGCGAGCGGGAGATCCTTCTGTTCCCCATATGGCCTCATTGTCTTGGTAATGCCGTACAATGCCCCCCTCCCCCTGAACGTCACCCTCCTGCCCCTCCCTCCAGAGCGTGCTCCCGGCCCTGCTGGTAGAGAATAAACTGTTGGTTTCACAGAGGCGAGCAGCAGGCCTGTGGACACAGAAGTGTGTAAGACGTGGGGCTCCCGTACGCCTGGTGGGTCGATTTCAGCCCAGGGCCACAGACGAGCCAGCTGAAGAAATGGAAAATGTTCCCTGAGCTTAGAGGAGGAATCTGGACCGCAGCGGGATGGTTTTGGAAAGTTTGTGCCAATTTTTGTTATTATTGCAAAACAGCTTTTTATAAAGTTCTACACACTTTAGAACAGCTGCGATTATTCCTCACCCACTGACTGCTCTGATCAACATGTGAATCAATTTGTCAATCAATTACGCCGACTGTGAGCCTTTGCATCGATAACGGGTGAAAAATAAGAAGCGAACAATGTGCACGTGTTAGGATTCTGATTCCAAACATCATTTTTGATTTGTGTGTTTGGACACACTCCATCAACGAATAATTACAGTCACCTCCATCAACAAATAATTGTAAATATTTTAATTTATTCATTCATTAGCTATTGGCACAGCTACAGAACATCAGTCTTGCAGCAACCGCAGTATTTTTTTTCCATCTATTATTGTTCGAAGAATTGTCTGTGCTTGGATACAGTGCTTCAATCCCATAATCAACATCACAAAAAGTAAAAAATAAAATATTGAATGTTAATAAAACTCTAATCTCTCAGTTATTATTATTTCTGTTCCTGTTTTATTATTTTCCTATTTTCTGGAGTATTATTTCAGTAATATTGTCTTACTTGGGCAGTAGCCGGGCAGATTGACATCCATAGAAGTGTAATATATATAAAGAAAAAAATCTTGATAGTATTTTGGTGAAATTAATTTCAATCCATGCAATTAAAGTCATTTAAATAGACATATTTTTATTTTTAAAAATAAAATACATATCTAAAAAAACATTTTTGGCATCTACTTTTGCCATCGATTTTTTTTTTACAATTGTTTTGCTTGTATTTCTATAATCCTCCTCACTCCTCACTCCCTGTAAACACAATGCCGCCTCCACCCACCATATTATACCACTTGTTTTTCCTCTTGTCCACTTCCTTTCTTTTTTTTTTTCTTTTTTTTTCCATAAACAGTTGAGCAGAACATTAATAAGAATCCGACGGATACATGACTCCGTGTGGATGGAGCTGGAGGCTTTGGGAATTAAAGGGTCACCTGGTCAATGAATATGAAGGCCCCTCTTATTATAACTTTGTCAATGACAAATAACAAACTGTTGGTATATGAAATGCTCCGTTGTATCATTCCGTGGAAGACAAGGGGACATTTTCAGCTTGGCTGCCTGTACACTAGCCTTTGAGGCAGCCCTGAAAAAGCTGTTTGTTTGACCCTAAGGAGTGGGAATTGACAAAGCAAGCTGGGAGCATTTGTTTCATCTGCTAAGCCATAGATTGAAAATGATTTCCCAGTGCCCCGTTTGAGATCCCTGTGAAGGGGGTCATCAATTATTTCCTGATACGTGACACAATATTGTACCTATTTTACTGACCACTGCTTTCTGGTTGGTCAGATAGCATCTCTTTTATCAGCCTATTATTGATGGTCAATGGAAGCACAGTAAACAGACCTGTGGGTTTATTTCTACTTTCTTTCTCTCTCTCTCTCTCTCTCTCTGCCAGGTAACAGCAGTAGTCTGAGTACAATAGTGTCACTAATCTCAGTATTAATACACAGTAGTTAAAGCTGTATTCAAGGTATTTTGTCAATGTTAATACAGTGGAGCTTCAGGATGATGGCTTCTACATGATGAATACAAAAGCAAAAACATAGATAGCAACAAATATTGATAAGATAAAATAGTCATAGACTAGAAAACACTTTATATATTTGTTATAAGGTGGAATAATTAACCATTGGAGAATGAGAGACACAAGTGAGAACCACTAAGTGTAGTTTTTTTTTTTTTGGTCCAGAGAAGAAAGCGTTATCTAAAAATTATGATAGCCAACTCTTGTTTTATTTCCTTCTTTAAAAATCCTGTATATCCTACAATCAAAGTCCTTGGTCTCCTAGTCTAGTCTATGTTAGCCTACTATGACCTGATGAGGTTGACTTCCTGTGACGTTCACTGGACCATCAGACTATATGGGGAGGACTGACTACCAACTACTGTCACATCTCAAAGACAACAATAAGAGGTCAATGTTGGAGCCTGTCAATATGGAAAATGTTAGTTTACTCACATGATATCAATATATTTGTCCATGTTAATGATGGACTGGTCAACATTAGATATTGTAAATGTATATCAATGTATTATCAACAGCCTGTACAGATAGACTACAGTCTTTCTTTGGTGAAGCACAAATAAATTAATTGTATTGTTGTTAACCTTGGTAAACAGCTGGAGGAGTGAGGAATGAACTGATCCAGGAACACATTTTATTTTTCTAATCAGTTTGGACTTAACATTTATGGAACCCAAAACCAGAAATGTTAAAATACCAAGATGAAACCAACTGGCAAAAATTCTGGTTCAGAGCTCTGGTCCGAGGGTCACATTATTTAATGTTGACCAAATGTTGGAGAATATATCAATATTCTCCAACATTTGGTCAACATTAAATATTGTAAATAGGGAGCAATGCATTATCAACAGTCTGTCCAGATAGGCTACAGTATTTCTTTGGTAAACAAGGGCTATATATTTGGCAAATCATCTGGACATAAATTTACTGTATGTCTATTGTTAAATTAAATGAAATAGCTGCGAAGCAATCATTCCAAAGACAATATTTTTTTAAAGTAATCTACTTTTGTGATGGAACTGAAAACCAACAATGCTAGAAAACTCTCTTCAAAACAAATTGACTGGCAAAAAGATTTCTGTTTCAGAGCACTGACACTTTCACCACCAGGCTATCATAGTGCAAGCACCTACACGTTCCCACTTGTTAGGCCGAAATGAGGAGGAGGCTCCGACGTCTCCTCCTCTGAAAGCGTGCAATCCGACAGCAAAGGTCCTGCTAGTGCTCCAAGGCTTAGAAAAATGTCAAATGTATTACTTAAAAATTGAACACTGAAATAATAATAATAATAATAATGATAATGCCAGTATATGTCACCCATAAACTGCAGCATATGTGGTCATTGCTTGTTAGGCCGAAATGAGGAGGAGGCTCCGACGTCTCCTCCTCTGAAAGCGTGCAATCCGACAGCAAAGGTCCTGCTAGTGCTCCAAGGCTTAGAAAAATGTCAAATGTATTACTTAAAAATTGAACACTGAAATAATAATAATAATAATGATAATGCCAGTATATGTCACCCATAAACTGCAGCATATGTGGTCATCGTGATCTCTGCTGATTTTTTTTTTTTTTTTGACAAATTAAATTAATTTGCCCAATGTTTAAAATGATAACGTAGGTCATTCTAATCTATAACTCATCTCAGCCACAGGGTGAGACAGAGGATGGAGCCGACAGCTGACCTGGGATCAGAGCTGACCAGTCATGATCCCATGTTTGTCTTCGTATCCCAAAGTAAGTCTAGCAAAAGTTGTTGACACGTAATTTGCAAAACTCAGGTTAAGAGTAGCTCGTATTCTGAAGCCATGGTGTGGTGTTATTATGGAGAATGAAAGTTCTGTAATGACTCAATGATACCTCTTTATTCCTCCTACTTCTACATGCATTTATCAAACAACAAATGGAATGACTGCAGGATGTTCTCACACACCCAGACTCCCTCAGACAATACTGTTTAATCTTCATTTCTCTGGGAGAAGTGAGAGGTTGCTGAATGCAGACTGTTTCTTTCTTTCTTTCTTTTTTTTTTGAGCAAATGGAGTTCTAAATTGCTTTTTTTAAGTACCATGCGCCAGGGTAATGTCTAGAGGTACCGACACAGCATTCCCGTGGCAATGATTTATGGCGTGGGGCAGCCACAAATTGACTTGTATGCAAGAAATGTAAATGGAAGTGGGACATTTGATGGAGAAGCTCATTTCCAGCCTTAAATGTTTTAAATTAACCACACAAACTCACAAGGCAAAATGTTAATGGGCATTTTTCACATTCCTCCCACTGCCACCCTCCTCCCCTCCTCTCTCCCCCGTACAACTTAATCTACATTACAGGTCAATTTATTATACAAACAGTGATATTGCTCTGGATTTGCAAGGATCAATGCATTTGACAAAGGGGATTCATTTGAGAATGTAAAGCTTCGAAATTTGCCTGGGAATGAGGTTACATCTTTGAAATGATTTACCGCGCGGTGCGTTCAGATGCCGTCAGTTTTTCACCATAAATGCTTAAAAACATAAGAAACAAACAACACCCAAGTCACTGACCGGACCTGCCACATGTTACGTCCAAAACTTCCTAAAAGTGTCCAATTAGACTGAGAATCTTTTTCTGACTTTTCCGTGTGTTGATGCAGCAGGGACAGAGTTAGAGTGAGACCCGGGGTCGTTGTGCCCTCCAGCTGAAGAGGAGCTGGCCTAGAGGGAGAGATTGTTTTTTAATAACAGGAGCTCCCGGTCCCCCGAGGGACAATTACAGCGTTAGCTCCCTTGTCAGGGTAAAAGCTACTTTCAAGCTGCTCCTTTTCATAATGCTATCATGTTTGCCCCTGAGATACGCCCGTGGTCTTGGTGTTCCTCTGTCTTTATTCCTCTCTATCACTATTGATTGAGGGGCCATTTATATTCACAGCAGGGGGTCTTAATTATGACTGTGAGTAAGGCCAGCCAAATAGGGCTAAGTGGTAACAGGGGGCCAATGTCTCCGCCGAGGGGCTCTTTACCTCCTTAACATTCTGCGCCTCACGCCATAATCATTGGCAGCAGACTTATAAAAATCGACGTAGCTCAGTAGAATGATAACAGTCCTCCACGTGGCTCAGGTTGTCGGTTTTCCTGACAAGCTGAGCCACATCCTGCTGTTGTATGCAGAGCACTGCCATTGATTATAAATAGAGGAATTTTGTAAAGGTATTTGGGGAAAAAAAACATATCCATGAAAAAAATAATAAAAAAAAAAACTTTTCATTTTTTTACATATAAGCCAAGCACGAAGAAAAAGAAAAAGAAAAACATATATATTTTTCCTGTTATTACGCAAAACGGTACTGGTAATAAAGTTGTTTGTAACAAAATGTAATAGAAAGTTACTTGTGTCCATATTCAATTTTTACCCAGATTCCTTGTTGATTTTTATGTTTTTTTTTCATTGCAGAAATGACAAAAGCCTCGACTGCTTGACTAGCATTCTTGCATTCCACATTATCATATATTTTTTTTGAATTTTCTGAAGTGTAACAAATACTTCACCTTTCTTTGAAATACCACAAACGGTATGCATACGACATGCCATCTGTGGGATTAATTTGAAGATGTGTTATTCAGGTACAGAGCCTGTTTCTCACAATGGGATCCATAAGTGAACTATTCATAATGTGCCGATGCTGGATTATCTACTGCTAAGTGAAAGTATTGCAGAATTCACATCCATTTACTCTTTTTCAATATGACTTTCCCCCTGGAGAATAGCGGTGTGGAGCCCTTGCCTCCTCTTTAATTTAAAATCCCCTTATGCAGTTTGGCAAACTGAGACCATCCAGCCAGTAAATGTTCTCCCTGAGTGTTAAGTCTCTACATTTCAGTCAGTCGTGGAAATGAGCTTAAGCACAGCTCCTCGTGTCGCCGAGGCTCCGATCTGTCGATCACACATACCAAATAAGCCCTTCATTTTACCTTTACGGGCTTCTCCTGGTACATATTCTTTCCTAAATGACAACTGGCAGGCAGAACAGCCATTTATTTGGTCGGTCCATTCCAGCCGGCGCTAACTTTTGTTCAAGAATTGTCCCTTAACTTGTAGCTTCACTCTGAAGTATCTTATTTTTTGACTTAGAGACGGCACCAAGCATTAGGGTTCAAGTCTCGCTGTGTGGCGGTCCTCTGTGGTGTGACCACCGAGGGGTCACATGCTGCCTGGCTCATAGGCCTCTGTATCTGCGCTCGCTGACAGGAGGACATTGTGTTCCTTTTTCCTTTTTTTTTTTTTCCTTTTTCCTTTTTTTTGCTTTAACCAGTCAGCCATAGCTTATATGGTTTGTTGTGGCCCCAAGATCAGAGGGAGGAAGCTGAATAATGTCTTCCTATTCTTTAAGGGAAGGGCCACGGTTGGTTGATTATAGAATAGCTTTGACAGACCAGAGGGAACTATGGCTTTTGTCCAATTCCCCACACAAAGAAAGGTAAGTTCAGAAAGAGCTTGGGTTGGCTGTTTTAAGCAGATGCTGGCCGGCCTAGCCCTTATCATGCCATCATAAACTTATAATACCTTCAGGGACTCCCACCTATGCACCCTGTCAGAGGGCAGGCACAAGCAATCGCACCGACATAAGCCATGAATCATTTTAATCCACCGAATGAGTTTAAGGTGCAGATGCAGAAATCGTAATTACAGAGCGCTTCATATTTTATTTCACCACTCGACCACATAAGGCATATCTTTATTATCGTCCATTTACCGCTATTTCAATGCATGTGTTCATTTTGTATTTGTTCCACCAATTTCAGGCCATCGCCGTTTTTTTTTTTTTTTTTCATGCACCATGTGGGACACCACATGCGCGTGCACGGACACAAAGACCCACAAAATCCAGACAGCCTGTGAGAATTAGCATCTCATTCCATGTAACAAGACCAATATGTTTCCAGAAGTGCTGCCATACTGAAACAAGTCCTTTACAAAACAGAGCCTCGGGGCTCGGGGGGCCGACTCCTGGGACCCCCGGCATCCTCCACGGCCTATTTGTTCAGCAGAATCTGTTATTCTGTCACAGCAGGCCTGTCACAAGTGAAATCATTTAAATGTCCAATCCTGTATTTAAGCAGACTGTCTCACCACGAACAGATGAGCAGCGCTCAGAATCTACAGCCAGACGTATCGGAGGGGTGAGCGGAGCAGCGTGGGCGACCCGGCGGAGCAGTCCGTCCTGTGGGAGCTGATTTAGTGGCTCTCTCACATGTGCAACAACAACAACAAACATTGCCTCGTAATGAATGTCATGGGTATTCCTCATTGCAAATTCAAATGCCGCAAATTTTCGACAGCGTGCGCGATGAAGTGTTCTTAATACCGCTCATTATTACGTACTGAATAATCAGAGGAGTCCTAATTTGTCAAAACAAAACCTGGATCAGAAGGACAAAAAAACTTTTTTTTTGAGTATGCTGCGGACCGATTGCATTGTGTAATATTTCAAGTTGCTTGTAATACCTCAGCTGGGACACAGTGGACAAAAGGGTTCAGGCCACTAAGAGCAGTTTGATGTTGGGGGGTAATGGACCTGTCAACTCTGATTGATTTTCAGCTCTGCCGTATTGTTCGTCCAACTACAGACAACAGCCAAAGCTAAGGAGAAAACCATGCAGCCCCGTCCGCCTGTCTGTGTGAGCCTGTGCCGCATATGTTGATCAATATTAAATTTTTTTCGTCCGCAATCGGACCTAAATGTATAATTGCATGAAGAGATTGCTCTTAGGCTGATTTCTCATAAACATAAAAGCCGTTCGGAGGACTGCAATCAATGGTGCGATGCGACCCTCCACGTTGATAATAGACTATCATTACAGATTGTTCTGTGTGAGTAATGGCTCCAAAGCAAAAACAGATAATGTGATTCAATCATTTACTTAATCTGTGAAGAGGAGAAATGGGAAAAATTCTGGGAGTTTCCCAAAGGTCTAAGGCCTTAATTATAAGTTGCCAGAGTAGTGATGTATGTCAGAAGTGGACTTGGTCCATCCATACAATGGCAGACTTTGGATCCAACAGTCACTCAGGGGACCAGGATGTTTGGTGTGGGCATAAAAAGGTTGATGATTTGTTTACTTGTTTATTCCCATGCAGAATACTACAGCCTTGAAGCGTTAAGCAGCCGCTAAACCCCTCTGATTTGTTTTCTCCTCCTCCTCCGAGTGTAACCAGAGCAGAAAGAGAATTAAAAGAGCTCACATGACCGTGCGCCGCGACACTGTGCAATTCCCGAGAGATAAACATTAAGCAAAATGCAGAATGGCTGTGTTTTCTTTACTTGCAGTCATCAAAAACCCCACCCTCTGAGATACTTATTAGCCGAGTTCTCCGGGAATGTCATATTAACAATGAATGTCTGGGAGTGAGGGAGATTGTCCTAAGTACGAGGCCAGCGGGGAGCGCTCTTTAACTCTAATTCACGCTGGAGTCAGATCGCCCTGCTAAGATCTCATCAGCGTTATTACTTCTTCATGTGCTCGGCCACTTCCTTATCCACTGTCCATGTCTGTCCTGCTGTGCAAGACAGGCTTGGGTTCCATCTCAGCCAGTCATTAACACACCACCCCGGACACTTTAATGCATATTTTTCATATTTTCTCCCTGCTTTGTTTTCTTTTCCTTATACACTGAACAATGTCCATATCCAAACTCTTTAAATATCGATAAAACAAATTGCGGCACCGTTGTGTGATTAACGTGTGTATTGACGAAAAGTGTATTTGCTGAACCATACCTGAAAATGCACTTGGAGGTGTTGATCCCATCTGCAAGGGCAGCAGTCTCCACAACCGCCACCCAAATCACACTGCACTATACTGTTGAGCAAATAAAGAAAGGCACAAAAACCTGAAGAGTTTTGCGAAATTAACTGTAGTTCATTTACAAAACAAAAGACACACAAAGCTCTACTGCACAGGTGTCAAACTCTTTGGCCGTGAGATAAAATCTGCAGCCAAAGTATGTAAACTCTCGGAGATTGTTTGTTATTTTAATAATGCATGCCTTTTGTTATAGCACACACATTTTGTTCTGTAAAGAAGGATTTACATTGAAAATAATCTGAAAAGACAACAAAGAGACCAAATAAGAAATAAATACCAATAATGTGTGATTTATTTCTATTACAATTTCCCATGTGTTGATACTAATAAGCTTTGGCTGTTCCAGATTCAGTGAATCCACATGAAAAAAAACACTATTTTATATACAGAGAGAAGGGAAAAATGCACGTTTGTAGTTAATTTCATAATATATATTGAGTTTTTCAATTCTGGCCCGCCGTGAAATTGAGTTTGACACCCCTGCACCACTGGAACGCAAAACTCCCACATTTGGAACATGACTAGATGCAAATTTTAATAAAAAAAAATGTGTCTGAAAAAAATAGTATTGTATTGTTGTAGTGAAGTGTTCATGGGGAGCTGCCGTCTACTGCACTGGTGTCACCGTGAGGAAGCTCCACTGTAGAAACCCATAAGTCCCGGGTTGAGTGTAATGTGTTCGCTCTTGGCGGCGAGACTGAGGGGGTCGAGGACTTCACTTGTTTTACTCAGATGAATTGGACAGGCGACTAGATGCACCCGGGCTTCAGCATCTTGATAGCAAACTTGATAGAGCAATGGGCCGTGGTGGCACTGAACACAGGCTTACATCGATAAAATGCAGCGTAGTGTGTATACAGTATATATCCAACGAGATGTGTATTCACTTGAAACCATTAAAATGCTAAGAGAAGCCTATAGCATAAATGAAATTGTTGTACATACTCACTGGGCCCTGACCGACAAAATGGAGTGCAAATGTTAAGTACTGCGAGATGTAAAGTACAAACACATTATGGGCAGGTATTAGCTTATAAAACACTGCAAAGGAGAGAAGAACAGGAGCCTTCCTTGCATCGCTTTAGATCACTCTGCTGAAGAATAAGAAGGATTATCTCTCATTTCTGACACTAAGTGAAACTGTTGTGTGTCGTGTCTCTTTAGAGCTGACAGGGTTGTGTAGCAGTGTAATAGGCAACGTAATATTACAGTTACCAACCTACATGGATGGATCAAATTGTATTGATTTGCACGTAGGAATATAAATATGTATGTATGTATGTATGTATATCTGCATGTATGTGTATATATATACGTATATATGTAAAGATATATAGTTTTGTATGCTTCTATACATACACAAAAATATAACTAATCTACAAGTGAATATATATATACAGTCATGGAAGAAATGCTGTTTTCTTCAATTCCTTGTTCATCTTAATGCCTATGACTTAGCGGGCCACATTTGGCCCCTTGCAATGACTAAAAGCACTGTATTTGTCAGTACAATGTTATTGCTAGTGATGTAGGAACGGAAGTGATTTCTGTCACTGTCAATAAAACCATGCAAAATGGCCAGAAATCAGCTCTGAAATTAAACTTAATTATGAGACTTTTTTGTTGTTATTATATTTGTCCAGATTAATGTAGATTAAGTGGAAGCAGACTTTTAAATAGAAAAGAAATTAAAGAAAGAGTGGTGTAATATTTTTTTCCACGACTGTATGTACACATACTTATACATATACTTTTAGTTTTTATGAATGCAAATATTTTCTTTAAACCATAAGTCGTCTTGAATAAAAGCACGCTGAATGCAATGTAATGTAATTTACTCACACCCACAGTACAAAAATAAAGATAACAATATCGTCTGTATACATTACTCATTAAGTAACTGACCTGCTGTGCCTTACCTGTCATCATAAAAAGAAGGAATGTACATAAATACACAACATAAATAATAATATTGATTAATAACTATGTCTCAAAATGCATTTCTGCCATGTAT
>JAFBJS010007652.1:209654-226829 GCA_016785265.1 Paraplagusia blochii | reverse complement strand
ATACTCAGGTTTGTAAATATGCCAAACCATTAACTATCGGACTATGTCTGAAGTTATGATTTATCCACAGTTTGGAATTACATGTCATAAACCTGACCAAGTCTTTAAATGGATTGTGTTGCTGTGATTGGCCACTCACATTATTTGAAAATATTTAAATATTTAAAAATATTTTTGTTTCTGGGTTGTGGGTAATATTTGGCTACTTATCACAAGATGTTTTTGTCTGAGGTGACGATTAATGCAAGTGAGGCACTGACCCAAGGTCAGATTTACAAGAAAGTAACCAGAAGTTACCAGTTTATCAGAAACGCACAACTACAACAACTAATGTGTAAGTTTGACATCCAACACTATTCATAACAAACCATAAACTCAAAAAAACACATTATTACATTTCAATAAAAAGGTTACAAATACATTATTTATATAGAATATAATGTATATGTTGTGTTTAATGGTATTAAATGAAGGAATATTTAACTTTACTTTAATACTTGACCATTTTATATAATTGTAAACTACCTTACCTTTATTTGTTGGACAAGTTCGTGTTTTTCTTCACAGGAAAATTCCGTTACTAACTTTGAGGAGATTTTCTTTAAACGCCACGGTTGATTCGTGTTATTTGTTGTTTTAATTCGGTTGCAACAGTACGTTTAATATAAACAAAATAAAGCGATGTGTTACGAATGAAGGTGAAATAAATTAACAAACAAATAACCGCAGTGTCATTTACTTTCTGATGACGCTAACTCATTAGCAGCCCAGGTGTCTTGATAGAAAAGTGCAGCGCCGCCCTCGGTTGATTGTGGTACTGCTGGTCTGACCTTTCCCCGTTGACTTTGACACAATACATGAAAATATTCTCTTTTTTTTACAAGAAAGGTGAAATAATTAGTCACAAAAGAATAAATTTAGATTCTGACGAATCTGCGTTCAAGTATGATGCAACCTTTCTCATGACGTAATTTACTGAAAAGAGGCTAAAATGGTCTACTTTTTAAAAGCGCTAAATGTTTTTTTTATTTAAAAAGGGCATACAAACAAATTAAAAAGCATATTCACGTAGTTGTTTGACATGTTTACCAGTGACCGTTAATTTGCCGAAGTTTTTCTCTTTAAACGTTAGCTTAACGGTGGTCGCCATAGTAACAATCGTTCGACAAATTTTATGATTAATTTGACGTTATTTCTTGATGCAATCCAGATAGATAGATAGATAGATAGATAGATAGATAGATAGATAGATAGATAGATAGATAGATTTGGCGAAATTGTGACAAATTTGACATTATGGACCAGGATCCCACTGCGCATGTCAATGGGGTTATATTCATTTAGCAGTGATCATGCAACGAAGCACCTCGAAAACAAAGTGTGTTATTCTGTGTCTCGTGCGGCAGTTCAGTGGACAGTGTCTTCCTCACACCTCCTCGGACACTGCGGCCTCCGCCCACCGCGACACCCCCGCTCACGCCCCGCACCAGATGGGAAGTGTAGCCCGCATTTTCTGCGGGCTGCTCGCAGGTCTACAGGCTGTTGCGCTGGCAGCGGGGCTGAAGGAATGAAATATTCATGTCGCCCCAAAAGTGAATGGACACCCCGGGACGGAGAGTGTGCCGATTTATTCAGCTAAGACCAGGCCTCATTACACTGCTGGCGGCGAGGCAGGTCACGGTGATTTTCCTGACCAGTGCTCAACACAGACTGTCACACACTGACAAAACCGCGCACACTGGGGGTTCGGCGGGTGGAGCGCTGTTGAATCCGAGACCTGTCCGGGTCCCTCATCACGGCGGCATCACTGGAGGAGTCCCAGAGGAGCGGGCCGGACCGGGACTGCTGTAATTAATGAGCTAAATGAGTGATTAGCTCCAGTGTCACGGCTCAGTGTCAGCGCCGAAGCTGAGGTGTCGCTGTGAGCAGCATATGGGAGACGAGGGTGACACTGGAGGTGAAGTGTGGAGCTGGTGTGACGGTGCCAGGGGACACCAGCTGATAGGCACAGGGCAGGACCACGGCACCACAAATAACTCCAGTCTGATTTATCTTCCACAGACAAAAACAACAACAATAACTTTTTATTATTATTATTAGACGCAACTATATACATTGATGTTTACCGGCGTTTCTCAACTGCTGGGTCGAGGCCAAAATTAAGGTCGCTGGATTAAATGAAGTGGGTCACCACTCATCAATTATTTATTTATTTTTAACTTGATAAAAACTAACAAAAACAACAATAATAATATATCAAATAATTATTATTATTAGACAACTATTGCTTATAACCACTGTTTCTTAAACGTTGGGTCATGGCCCGAAATTGGGTTGCTGGGTTAATTGAAGTGGGTCAACACATCAATTGAATATTTGTTTATTAAAAAGATAATAACAATAAAAATTTAGATTATAATTATTAATAATAATAATAATATTTCTCTAGTGGGACTAGTAATAGTAGTATTAGAATTATATACAATGCTGTCATATTGCTTATGCCAGTGTTTCCCAAATACTGGGTCATGGCCCAAAATTGGGTTACTGGGCTAAGTGAAGAGGATAACCACTCATCACACAAATATTTGTTTATGATAACTAGAATATTAGTAGTAGTAGTATTGCTATTATTGTTATTATTAATATTATATAACAGGGTTTCACAAATGCCGGATCGTGACCCACAATTGGGGCACTGGGCTAAATGAAGTGGGTCACAACTCATCAATCAAAGACTTGTTTATCAGAACAAGAAAAGCATGTTGCAGCCCAGGGACTGTGGGGCATTACATGTTGTATTCCTTTCATTCAACTCTAGAGGTCAATGCCGCGGAAGAGTGGGTGGTGCATTGCCTTACAGATGTTCCATAGTGTAGCTGTTAGCACGGCTGTGTTGGAATCTAAATACAACACTTGACCCAGTCTGAGGACCAGTTGTTTGAAAGTGTATGAGTATGTCAGAGTATGCCTTTCAAAGTAAGAGATTTTCTAAAATAATAAAAACACTTGCTCAACAGAAGATTCACATTATTTTGATGTTTGACTTGCTGTTCGCGACAGGTCCATTTAGAACAGGTCCACGATCCATCTTGGGTTGGGATCCACAGGTTTAGACCACTTGTCAAACGACAAGTGGTCTTGTCCAATTGTAAGGCTCCAACTTTTAGAAAAAGTCCCCAGAAACACATGAATGTAGCATGGGCAAAATCTGCAATCAATCCCACAACCTACAATGACTTGTGACAAACTGGTGATGGCGACTTGTACATAGCACAAAAACTTAGTAAATTAGAATTATTTGAAGTTAATAATAACCATAACAGGTTCATTAATGACATGTTGGAGTTATGACGACCGTTGACTGAATGTTGCCGTCTTTGTTTATTGCTCCTAAATGATTCATTAATGCTCCTCAGCCACCTTATCAGTTCTCATGGCCCTGTTGGAGACAGGTGTGTCCCAGCTCTTGCCTCCCACCTGTTGGTTTTATTATTCTTCAGCAAATACCTGGGAAACATCGTCCAACTTTTTTTTTTTTTTTTTTCCCCCAAACTTTTTTTTTTTTTTTTTTTTTTTTTTTACTGTTTGTTTGAGAACAGGTCCCAACCCTGACACATCAGGATTTGACGAAGGAGTCAGTTTCTCATAAATAAACATCCATAATCACAGGACAGGCAGAAATAAAAAAAATAGTTAAAAATGTTTAGGGTTTATGTTCAATACATGACATTTTTTTACATTTATATATTTTTTTATAGGGTTTATGTCCAGACAATCACAGATAAAGTCAACGGCCTCAGAGTTAACTTCCTCACATCATTAAGTTTTAGTGACATTAAGGCCACGCTCCTGAATGATTAATACTGCGGGCTCCCCTCTGTGTGAGGATAATAACAAGGTCGTGATTGAGTTACAATGCACAATGGGAAGAAAAAAAGTCATGCATTGTCTAATTGTTGTGTGACAGGGTCAGAGGGGACGGTGCCATTGGCTGCTGCAGGGCTGTCAGAGCTGTCTGAGACGGAGGAGTGACACCGAGGAGGCTGCAGGAGGAGAGTGGGCTATAAAAACCAGTTGGAGTCACTCCTTTGAGGAGGACATCAACACAGTCTCCACACTGACGTGTCCAGGGGCCAGTGCAGTCATGAGTGCTAAAGCGGGGCTTCCAGGCTGGTCAGAGTACCCGGAGGACTTCAGCCTCCTCCAGCAGCGCAGCCTGGCGCACATCAACTCCAAAAGTTGGCTTTCTGCGAGTCCTGTGCGCGCGTTCTCCAGGCGGGACGCGCACGGCGCGCAGGACGCAGGCATCTCACTGGAGAAACTTGTGCCAACGGGTAAACTTCCCGAGTGCGTGTCCGCGGTTGCTGCAGGGGTCAGGGACACCGGGATGGAGAGCGGGTCTGATGGAGGCAGGAACTGCCACTTTGGTCCCCAGAAACACCGGCGCGTCGCAGCCAACGCCAGGGAGAGGAGACGGATGCACGGCCTGAATAAGGCGTTTGACGAGCTGAGGAGCGTCATCCCGTCTCTGGAGAACGAGAAGAAGTTGTCCAAGTACGACACCCTGCAAATGGCCCAGATCTACATCACGGAGCTGTCGGAGCTCCTGGCCGGGGTGGTGCAGTCGGAGTGCATGGCTGCGCGTCCGGGCGCAGCGGAGAAGAACTCCAGGAGGAGTT
Source organism: Paraplagusia blochii (assembly GCA_016785265.1). Classification (NCBI taxonomy): domain Eukaryota; kingdom Metazoa; phylum Chordata; class Actinopteri; order Pleuronectiformes; family Cynoglossidae; genus Paraplagusia; species Paraplagusia blochii. The sequence continues at coordinate 222,147 of JAFBJS010007652.1, read as the reverse complement.
TGATCCACTCCCTCCTGCCTGCAGCCACAGCGCAGGAGCAGCTGATGGCGGAGCAGCAGAACCCCGGTTCCTCCGTGGGTCACCTGATCATACTGGGATCTACAAGTGAACTGGGATCAGGCAAAACCACGGCCTCGTCACACAGCAGTGATGGAGAGTCTTCACATCTGAGTGACACAGAGGAAAGTCACCAGGAGAGACACTGAGGCTCAGGACTGACAGTGAACTCCACCGTGCGTAAAAGAAGAACCAAATACTGCAGATTCTGTAGAATTATTGCTCAAGTGTCTTCCAGTTGATGTCAGATGTAGCTTAGATGTTGCACCGCCAAATGATAATGTAGGAAAAAAACAGACTCCACAGATGTTTTTCTTCAGACCTCCGAGGTCAGACTGAACTTGGCCTTTTTTTGCACTTTATAAACCCTGAATCTGACAGCTGGCAGCTTCAGTGAGGTCCCTTTTTTCTAAATTTATAAATTAAAAAAAACATTTTTATATTTATGTTTAGCTGTAGGTATTTGATGGAAACTGTTTTGCTACAATAAAATACATTGATAAAAGTCTGTGTATTATTTTTTTTTTGCATCTAATATACAATTTAACAAGTATTCAGTTTTACACGTACAGCAGTTTTGTCCCTTCACTCTGCTGTTATTTGTTGAACTAAATGCATTATAAATACTGTACGTCAACGTCATTCATTTTATTCTTTAACTGACGTTTCTTTTGCTTATTTTTCATTTTTAACTTTATATATTAGCTTCATCATGTATGATAATTTGACTTTGTTCACCATCAGAGACAACAGTCAACTGTTACTCTGTTTGTCAGTGATGCTTCCCGATAAGGAACACTTTTGAAATTGAGATCTTTTTACGTCAGATCCAAACTCAACTTATTTTTCCCCTCCAAATTGAGGCAGGTGGACTCTTCATGCACAAGGTCAAATATAGGGATGTTGATTCTTCTTCTTCTTCTTCTTTCAGCTTGTCCCTTCTTCATGGGTTGCCAGTGAGTCAATAATTTTCATCTCATCCTGTCCTCCTCAATTCTAGCTCCAACTACCTCCATGTCCTCTCTCAAGTCGTCTTCTCCTTTCAGCTTGTCCATTTTTCAGGGGTTGCCACAGCGTGTCAACTATTTCCATCTCTCCCTGTCCTCTCCATCTTCTACTCTAACTCCAACTACCTCCATGTCCCCACTCACTGCATCCATCAATCTCCTCTTTGTCTCCTACCTGGTAGCTCCATCTCTAGGATCATTCTTCTACCAATGTATCCACTGTCCCTCCTCTGAACATCTCAATCTGTCTTCTCTAGCTTTTTTGATATAGGGATGTTGATTGATTTGTAATTTCTGAATCAACAAATTGTATTTATAAGATAAAACATTTGAATCCTCTAACAATCCTGTCAATCGCCTTTCTAAGTGCTTCTTATATGGTGGCTCAAAATTCCTATCATCATAAAGCAAGACCTGAGTCAAATGCACATTGAAAAATCTAATTTCTCTTCCTGGTCGCCACAGGAAAACCACCGTTTTGACTAAACTCAGTACATTTTCTGAGGTTTCCTGCCATGCTGTTAAAAGCTTTAAGGCCAACAACTAAATAGTTTCTCCTTTTAACGCTGACTTCTCAACATTAAGCTTCAGCTTCTGTCTGAGTCAACCAATGCTACAGGCCCACACACACAAACATACAGGCAGCAGTGAAGAACATCATTAACTGAATCGTGTTTTGCCTCAAACCATCAGTAAATAAAACAACAGGCTGCACAGATAAACATCTGCAAAGCAAACATCTGACGCTCCACGGTCCCAGAGGAGGACGGTGAAATTAAAGCAGGAGAAAAAAAAAAACGGATTCCACGTGAGCATCTATCATGGTTATTACGGCTCTTCCTGGTCGGCCTGCTAACTACTATCCTACCTACCAAGACAGGGTGGAGCTGCTCACGCTGGAGTGGGGATCAGGCTGGGACTTTGCCAGGTCCTTAGAAATGATTGCTGCCAGCCTGTATTTAAAACTGCCGGGGGGCTCTGTGGGGGTGACATGGGTGGAGGAGCTGATGGCCTCTTCCATCTCCGTTATGTCATCCGCTGCCTGTGCCTGAGCACTGAACCCTGGCTGGATTAAATTATTCACAGCGAGCTGGTGCTGGTGTCTTGGCTTGGAATACGGCGGGAAGACAACAGGCGTAGGAGGGAAACAGGAGGGAGGCGGAAGGAGGGGTTCATCGTGAGAGTTGGTCTTTTTCACGGCAGCATAGACCGGGCCTTCTTCAGTCAAAGCAGCAGCAGACCTCCTCCGGTCACAGCTGACGTTCGAGTCCCTGCGATGATCCAGGCTCAGAGCCTCCATGTAGTGACACTGGTCGGCGTCATTCCTACTTTCCTCCTCAACAGACTCAGTGCTGGTGGAGATGGAAGGTGTGAAGAGAGAAAGTGGGGGGCGAGGGCGGTGATTGATGTTGCAGTAAAGGTTGGCAGACTCGTCCCCTGTCTCTGTGGGATAGTCTGCAGGAGTGAAGACAGCAGGTGCTTCGGTCACCGGTTGGACAGCATGAGGAAATTGGTCACACGGTGATGACCTGTGGTTGTCGATAAGTGGCTGGACAGATGCGCTGGTCCGCATGGAGCATTGCTCTAATATGGTCTGGAGGATCTCAGGTGCACGAGCGCAGAGGAAGATGAAGACACCGTCCCCTGACTGACAGCCATGGCGTGCTCTGAAGGAGAATCCACCCTGAAATCACAGCCGTGAATTATTCTTCTGGAGGAAGAAGAAAATAAACTCATAGTTTGGCCTGTTTTACACACTCTGTCTTTGTACTGGGTCTTTTTTTTAATAAAACACATGCTCATGATTGATTCATGATTCACCTTATTAAGAAATTTGACCAACTGTTTGTGACCCATTCAGAACAGGTGCACGAACCACCTATGTGGTGGGACCCACCATTTGAGAACCAATGCTCTAAACTATGTTTTATATTTATCATAACATATATATATACAAGATGCTAATCACTGGGCTAAAGTCATAACATATATACTGCTCAAATCAGAGTCCAGTTTTACCTCCACTTGTTTCAACCTGCGCATTTGTCTGTACAACCAGGTGTAGATGACGTGACCGGAATCACAGGTCAACAGAGTCACTTCCTTTGGTTCTGGGGAGAACAGATAGGTCCCAGACAGGTTGCACCTCCAGGATGCTTCCGTGCTCTGGACAGTCACTAGATACGTGTTTGGAGGAAGGTTTGATTCTGAGTAAAAACGACAGAGAAGGATCTGTGTTCAGAACTTCAGAAATGACGATGTGATATATTTAGTTGATCTGAGGTTCACACAGGAAGTGGATCATCGGCGTATTTGCGCTCGTTCACCTTTATCTTCTCTGCAGCTCCTTCCCTCAATGTCAACATAATATAGTGATGTCAAGATGTTCAATTATGTACTTTAAATCATATTAACTGGTAATGTGCTCCACCAGGGCACACATTAGAAACCATTACACAAAGAGTCATTAAAACCAGGGGCTTTAAATACACTATACCAGGGGGTGGGAACTTTTTTAGCAGAGAGAGACAAAAATCACATTTAAAAATGTATTCCCATAGAAGACGTACAATATTTCTTTTTATCCTCAATGCAATTAAATGTTCTATTATGAATTTTTACTGCAGTTATTTGACATAAGACAACAAGAGTACCTTGCTGCCTTTCAGAATTGCCAGTTAACACACACCTGATACCAGAGCAACACCTGGTCCATCCTGCCTTACACTTATCCACCAGGGTGGAGTTGTGAGAACTGACTTGTGTTACCTGTCGTCCATGACGAGTACAGTTCGTTTTCCTTCATGATTAGACCAGTTCCTCTCTCTGAACTCCCCAGGTCTGAGTCTTCAGAATCACTCTGTAAATACAGAAGTTGGATCAACAAGGCTGACAGTGTGAACGGCTTCTTATCAGTGTTTTATGGCCGCAGAAAGGTAAGATGCAAGAAGGACTCTGCTTTGTGCAAGCAGGAGAATTGCAGAAGTGAAGTGACAGAACTGCAGGAACTTCCTTATTGTTATATCTGCCTGGGACTGTAAACACACTTTATTCCAATCTTTCCCAAATATAACCGGCTCTAAAAACAGGGAAGTTGTACTGGTTTTACTCAGGAGAGAGAGATGTTGATACCTGGAAAACTAGCGGACACAGGAAGCTCAGCCAGTCCTGGCCTGGTGGGGAGGCCAAGGTGTAAATGCACTGTCGGGTGTGAAGGTAGAAGGGTGAGCAGCCTTCAGGACAGGACTCCTTGGGTGCGATGGAGACACTGAGGCAGTCGCTCAGATCTATAGTTCTGCTCTCCGGTGCCTTCAGTCGACCCCACTTCTTCTGATTATGCACAGCGTTGTTGTCCAGGAGGGAGTAGAGCTCCAACCGACCTACACCTTTGGAACCGGGGTTGTTCAGCACCCCCCATGTCTTCCTCCAGGTTCTCTGTCAGTGGAGGATTATAAGGGGAAGGAAGGAAGGCAGGAAGGAAGGCAGGAAGGAAGGCAGGAAGGAAGGAATGAAGGAAAGAAAACTCCTTGTCATTGTGAACCACATCAGAACCAAAAGTCACCTCTGTATTTAAACCATCACCACAGTGAACAGTGGGCAGTTTTGAGCACCCAGGGAGCTGTGAGTGGGGACGGTGCCATGATCGGTGGACCTAAGTGGCAACCTGGCGGATTCGAACCAGGAACCCTCCAGGTCCAAGTTCACCACTATGCTACCACTGAGGTTTAACACCTCAGAAGGCACATATAGCCATTAACTCAACAATATATACTGTATATATATATATTTACACATATATATACACACAAATATATATATATACAGTGTATATATATATATATATATATACGGTATATGAAAATAGTCATCTGGCTTGCGTTATGAACATGAAAATAATAATATTTTTACCCATCAGCCTTACTGTCTTACCTTTCCAAACTTGACAACCTGAATGTACAGCATCCCTTCCTTTCCGATTTCCATGTTCATAAGCTCAAAGGTTTCCTCGTCTGTTCACTACCTGCAGCTCTGTTTGCCTCAGCAGTTCTTCTCATGTTTCCCTTTTAAGCCTTTCACCGATTATCAGTCATCTGGCCCCGGCGTGACATCACACCACAGTTGCGAAACAAGGAATACAGAGAATGTTGTTAGCAGCGTTGAGTCAAACTTCCCTTTGCTTAATTTTTTTTGTCCTCTTTTTGCAACTTCCTTCCAGTACCACTCTTTCCTGAAGAAGACAACTCCCACTAACAGATAGAAGACAGAGAGGTTTAATTTACAAATGTCAGCATTCAGAGAATCAAAAATGTATGGTACAAACTATTCACAGGTGGTTTGGGAAAAAGGAGTTTCTGATGCTATTTTCACAGACCCTATTGACATCTATTGTATCTCATCCCATGATTGATCCATATTCTTGTTGAACACTGAAAAATATGTGCTATTCAAAGTCCTTCAAGCGTCCACAACCCTGACTTACTGTTTTTTGTTGATGTTTTTTACATGATGCTGCTTTAACTTCTTGTTTTTTTAGATCAAATGATTTTCCCTGTTTGACGCAAAGGTTATATTTTACTCATGTAACAAAAAAGTGACATTTCACATGATGAAAACATAGATCCAAATGTCCACAGTGTTGCAGGGCAGGACCGTCTTATATCCATCTGACGATTAACAACAGGACACACAGTGTCTCTTAGAAGTCCATGGAGCTGCGGGCCAGATAGTCCTTGCGCCCGATGTTGGTGACTTGCTTGGTCTGCATGACCTCCAGTTTAGGACAGTCTGTGATACGATGACCCAGACCACCGCAGAAGGTACAGCCTCTCTCTCCTGCAGAAACACACACAACGAGAGTGTGAAAAAAAAGAAAGTGCAGCACCAATCAAAAATAAATGATATAAATAGGCATGTCAGTGGATTATTTGATCCGATATGGCTTGGTCACATGATCTGTACTGTGACGATTGAGGTTTAGCTTCTAAAATATAGGTAACGCTATTGGCTAAAAGCTATAAGCTTCTGCTACACAGACGAATCACAATCAATGTGATTGAAAGGAAGTTATTGCTTCAATAACATTATATATAATTTACATTCACTTTGGCCTAGAGGTAATGTTTCTGTCTTTGGTGCAAAACTACAGGGTTCACCTCCTGGGCAAGTTCAAATCCCGGTTAGGGTGGTTGACTTCCAGAAAGTGCATTGAGATTTGGATGGCAGTTCTGGAGACGGCTGCCCCCGTGACCCGATTACGGACAAGATGGATGGATGGATGGATGGATGGATGGATGGATAATTTACATTTTTTTTAAACCCTGCCGAGACTGTATGACGGTAAGAACCTGCACATTAACCGGACTGATAAATGTACATGGAGTGTCTCTGATGGAATTCTGAATTTCCTTGCCCATCCCAACCATTTATTAGAAAGTAACTTACCTCCAATGTCCAGCATTGTTTCGTCTCCCGGCTGGAGAACCTGAAGAACAGGCGGAACCTTCTGTTTGGCTTCAACCAAAAGGGCTTTAAGATCCATTAAAACAGACTCGTCTATAAGGGAAGATAAAACACAGAAGTGAGTGGCTGATAGTGTTACAATCACAGGCAAAACAAAGATTCCCTTAATTCCCGATATTTGCGCTGATATTGTTTTCCACTCACCGCAGCCCTTATTGATGAATGTCGTAGCAATACCAGTCTGACCAGATCGCCCAGTTCTTCCTATTCTGTGGACTGGTGAGAAAATTTTCAACAAAACGTTATAAAATGTTACTTTTTAATTGAAAATAACAATTTTGCTTTAATTTAAACAGTTTTACTTGCCCATTTTCAACATTTCGTTATATTCTCACATACACAGAACCATTGGTCTACTGGGACTGGACCATGAACTTGAGTCTTACCATAATTCTCAATTTCTTCAGGCATGTCGTAGTTAACTACATGCTGTATAGCTGGGAAATCCAGACCTTTGGAGGCGACGTCTGTGGCAACTAAAACATCCTTCTTCCCTTCTTTGAACGCTTCTATGGCTTTGGTTCTTTCCTCCTGGTCTGAAAGAGACACATCAAAATATTCAGTCACGACACAGGTCAAAGGGGCCTTTTTGGGACATTCTACGGCAATGTCCTTGAAGGAGCAGACGTGTTTGGAGAGCTGTAATTGGTCTGAATCCCAGGTCTGGGAGACTTTAGTGTGTTCAGGTAACAAATATGTCTCTGGTGCATTAGGAAAACGGCAACACATTAATCCTGTCTGTCCATTGTGATTACTGCAGTATAAACAGAGAGTAATTACCCAGAGAAAGTTAATGAAGTAAAAAAAATAATGTTACATTTCACCTCAAAGGCTAATGAGGTATTTAAGAAACTATCACCAAATAAACAGCAAATTGAGTTTCTCCAGACATGGTAGTAGGGCGACATCTTGTGGTCAGACTGAGTATGTACATGAAAACGAGACGGATAAACCTGAACATTTATTTCTCTTGGTTTTTCACCGGTAATAAGTGACTGAAAACACTGTGCAACATTATAAACAGACATAATTTGTGTCTAGGAATATATTTATACTACTTGGTATGTGCTGAAAGTAGAGTACATGTAGAGTTCTGTGTACCTTTTCCACCATGGATGGCCACAGCTTCCACTCCTTTCAGCAGCAGATATTCATGAATTGCATCTACATCAGCTTTTTTCTCAGCAAATATCAGCACCTGTCACATAATGTTTTTGTTAAAACTATACAAGTCCATGTTTTAACATTTCTAAACACTTTAGAGTCAGAGAACTCACGGGAGGTGGTGTTTTCTGCAAACACTCCAGTAGGTACACCATCTTGGCTTCCTCTTTGACATATTCTACTTCCTGCACACAAGCGGAGAAAGAAAACTCCAGTCAGGTTTATAACACAACTCAACAACAATAGTTTGCCATTGACGGATATGAACAAACCTGAATGACATCCAAACTGGCAGCTCCAGCTCGACCCACATTAATAGTGATGGGTTTTACCAGAGCACTTTTAGCAAAGTTCTGGATCTTCTTGGGCATGGTAGCACTGAAGAGCAGCGTCTGCCTTTGACCCTGAATGATCAGCCAATTAGATCAAGTTTTCCATCACCCAAAATAATAATAATAATACAAGCTCTGTCGTGATGAAAGTTGTCGCAGACAATCACCCTGAAATAAGAGAAGATGGTCCTGATGTCTTCCTCAAAACCCATGTCAATCATCCTGTCGGCTTCGTCCAGAGCCAAGTAGCGGCAGATGTCCAGGCTGACCATCTTCTTCTGAAGCAGATCCATCAGTCTGCCTGGTGTAGCCACCATCATATGGACACCACTGGGGTAAAAATAATAAAATCACAAAAAGTGCAATGACAAAAACAGGTGAATAAATATAAACACCATAATTATACTGACCGATTATATACAAACACAGCTGTGTTTGTTTTATTCAAGATGGTTATAAAAAAAAACCAAGAATATATCAAAATGAAATATTTTTTCTTACTTACTGTTTCACTACCTCCATCTGCTCCTTGACAGACATTCCTCCAATGCACAGGGCAGTGCGCAGCTGTGGAGCGCCCTCCTCCTCCAGCAGCTTGCAGTAAAATTCGATGATGCCATGTGTCTGCCTCGCCAACTCTCTCTGAAAAAAGCCAGGGAAATTATCTAATATTAATACTTCCAGGAACAAAAACAACTTTACGTCTTAAGCCGAATTATCTCTCTCCACATTTAATGGGAACACATCTTACTGAAGGACAGATGATCAGTCCGTACGGTCCTTCCTTCTTAAAGAACGGCAGCTGTTTTTCCTGCTCTAGGGCGAACATGATGATGGGCAGAGTGAACACCAATGTCTTTCCTGATCCGGTGAAGGCTATGCCGATCATGTCCCGACCTGACAAACTGAGACAACAAAACACAGTATAAAATTCTGAAGTATGTAGCATATAATCAAAACCTCACTGTGAACTTTATTCTCTACTCACACTGTAGGAAGTCCCTGGATCTGAATAGGTGTCGGATGCACAATACCCTTCTTTTTCAACCCCTTTAAAATAGCTGCAAACAAAAAAAATTTTAATCATTTAAATTTATTATTCATTAAATTACATTAAGCATGTTATTTGAGTCAGGTATTTGCAGTAACCTGGAGGAAACTTCATCTCCCTGAAACTTTTGATTGGAGCAGGAATGCCGTCTCCATCAACCAGGATGTGAAACTTTTTTCTGACGCGTTCATGTCGAGTGTCCGGCATATTCAGGATGTAACGTGGTGGTTTCCAGCTACAAATGTAAAAATAATGTTACGTGTACCTTTAGAATAGTGAACTTCCAATGACAAAACTTTTAAGAAACTACATGGTGTGATTTCTCACCTTGTTTTAATTGGATCATCATATATAATACCTTTAGCCATTTCCTTCACAGACATCAGAGCTGGACGAGAAAGCATAAGATCCAAGAGTTATTTTTGTTTGTTGAACATTCCTTTAGGAACTAATGCTTCAATATTTATTTGATATTTTACCTCTTCCTTCTGCAACACTTTCCAGAATCTTTTCTTCCTCCTTCAGCTGCTTTTCCTTGGCTGATTCTTTCCTGGCTGTGGACACAAGATCAAATTAGCAAAGTAACAAAATATACATGTTAAATTGAGGCTGATCCTATTATAGGTGGTACCTTCAGCTTTTTCCTTGAGGTGCTGATGCTGATCAAGGAGACTGACATTAGACCGTGGACCAAGACCCTCGTCTTCATCTCGCTGTTCCCCACCGCTGTCCTTGTGCTCTCCTTCCACTGCTTTTCCTCGCAGCTGCAACATTTTCTGTAGCTGGGAAGTGAAGTTTAATATTGATTAATATAATAGAAAAAAAACATATCTATGGGACATCACATTTATAAAAACTTAAAACAATGTAAAGATATTGACAAATAAATATAAACTAACGTCAAACTTCATTAAGGAAAAAGTCTAACATGTACAGAACATACATTCGTTTTGAACAATGACAGCATCTTACCATTTGTCTTTTTCTGATTTTGACCGGGACGTAAGGTACGTAATCATCATCCTCATCGGAGCCTTCTGGACCAGACCGGTCATTCTCGGTGTGAGGTCGCTGCAAATTCACATCAAAATCATTTTAACAAACGCTGTTATACATTTCAACGCGAAACAAACTTAAAACCGTGTTCCAATTTTGTCAGTGAACAAACTGTAACTTTGGCGATAGCAAGAGAAGACGTCATTACATTTCCCCCGGTACTGCACAATAAACAATTCGTATTTATCATTTTTAGTTGTATAGGAGAACACTTATCTAAACAAATTTACCAAATGTACAAACGAAAATCACGTTAACTTTACTAGCTAGCTACAGTTAGCTCACATAAATTCTTAATCTTGTGATAGTTCATTTTTAACCTAGAATTGACGTACCTTTGGAGCGTGTGTGTCGATCTCCATGGTTATAAATACACAGCAACGTTCCCAAATAACTCAGGTTTAACTTACAAATCTTCCTTTGTTTGTTATTAACAAGATATCGTTTGCGAGTCAAAACTCGGCCGCCATAGTTTACCCAGTACCGGAAGCTGCGTCGCTGTGAACGGGAAGCTGAATAGGACAAACTTTGGCAAAGCGCAAAGTGAAATAACACGCGGGTGTCGTCGCTATCGACGAAGAAAGAACATTGCGAAAGATAAAATCGAAAATCAAACACCACACTATCATTTGTCAAAACTGTATTATTTTTAATCTTTCTAATTGAAAGATTGTTCACAGTATCAAAAACGATTTTTAAAAAAGACACAAGCCAACATCCACTTGGCCATAATTGGAATAGTATAAATCTACAATTTGAAAAAAAGAGATATAAATTCTCCTAATTGAACATAACCCGAAAAGCATCAGAAATGTTATATTGAAAGAAAATTTCAGCACAGAAAATCATACTCGACAACATCCATCGACACTGAATTACATCCTCTACCTCTTGATTTATATGGTATAATCTCTTATGAAATAACCAAAAAAAATATTTAAAAAATAAATCAAGCAATGGAGTTAAAAGATAAGAGCTAAAGCTGGGGGCGCTATCAAGTGGCAAAGGCTCAAACGAGCCAGAAATAATCACAATATACAACTCAACTCTGTTGAGATGGTCGTTGCACGCTGGTCTTCCAGTCATATCTGGAGGGTGGAGACTGAAATAACAGCTTTGGAGTTAAAACAGACCATTTTCCTACAAGATGCATAATAAACATCTTTCAAAAAAAAAAAGAGAAATAATTCAAGTTCAATCCCATGGACTGATACCTACTGAACACAGGTATGGGGATTTTCCTGGAGGAGACATCATGCATTGGTGTCTACGAAGGGTAATGAAAGCCAAGTTTTTCTAATATATTGTTATATTTCACACTGTCTTACTTGGTTAGTGTGACCGCAGCACTGGAAGTGAGTTTTAACCAACATAATCTCAACCATGCATGGAGGGCTGCTTTGTTTGCCCGAAGAAATTTGACTATTTAACCATTGGTTGTCTTTTTTTCTGTCACATTCACGTGCTTACAGACTCTGGCGTGGTAGATCTCAGGGGGGAGGAAGAAGAGCACCAAATCAAACCCACATGATCTCACAAGTTTAACAACGTTAAAATGTCTCACATTTTGTGATAAAAACATTTATTTCACGTAAGGTAATTGTTTACATACTACATACGTAAGCACATTGATGCAGTGGAGTCACTTTTTCCATGTTTGCATCTGTCATTTAGTGATCATTGCAATAAAAGCAAAAAAAGGTAGAGTTGAACTTGAGAATCATCCCTGGCTTTATAGTTGCAAGTTGTTTCAGTCTTCAAAATTGAACCAGGGTCCCTTGGCTTTGAAAGGAAGAAGGGGGAAAAACCAGGAATGAGACAAGGCCTCGGGCCAAATAGGGCTTTGTGAAAAGCTGTTGTGATTTTCTTTCTTTCTTTCTTTGTGTATTTCTGGCACTTGTAACCCTAGTTATTGAGCTGCATTTGAGGGAACTTTTTTGAGACTGAAGTTGGACCAATTGACTGCCACCTTCTGGCGAGTTTGTTTTGCAGAATCCAAGCAAAACCTGCAAAAAGAGAAAAAAAATTAGGGAAAACAACATTATTAACATTTCAACATTTTTGGTAAATTGCATTTTTCTTTAAATCCCTTCAGAGTTTCTAAAAAGTCTTCTTCTTTTCCTTTCAGCTTGACAGAGGTCATCACAGCAAGTCAACAATTTCCATCTCCCCCTGTCCTCTGTATCCTCATTTCAACTTTAACTACCTCCATGTCCTCCCTCACTGCATCCATCAATCTCCTCTTTGTCTCCTACCTGGTAGCTCCATCTCTAGGATCATTCTTCTACCAATGTCTCCACTGTCCC
>JAFBJS010007652.1:148930-209620 GCA_016785265.1 Paraplagusia blochii | reverse complement strand
CCAAACCTTCCTGTCTGTGTTGTCCCTCTAATCACTTCATTCCTGATCCTGTCCACCCTTGTCTCTCCTAAAGAGAATCTCAGCATCTATACCTCCTCCACCTCCTGTCTTCTGCCTATTCCTAGTGTCTTTAATCCATCTATCATGGCTGCTCTACCTTTTGAAGTATTCCACTTCACGATCAATCTCATCCATTTCTGTTGGATCCACATCTTTTGGAAGAAACACGTCATCTAGAGGGAGGAAAAAAAAATTAGGATACAAAAAAGAAAACCGTATCACTGCTGTTGATTTATTTTTGTGTCATACCGATAGCGCTGCTGGATTTTTCACCCTTGTTCTTGCTCTTCTTGTTTTTCCCCTTGGTTTGCTGCTGCTGCTGCTGCTGTTGTCCATTTGCAGGAATGCTGATGGGAGTTTTGATCTCGGCGTCCTGCTCACATCGACTTGCCCGGGTGTCTGTGTCACCTTTACCCCTTTGTGCAGTGGGGAGGCCACCGTTAGCTGCATGTTTGGACGTTCGGCTTTCCTCTGTTTTCTTGAGGCCATTTTTCTGGCTGTCTGCAGAGTGATGCTGATGCTGCTGCTGCTGCTGCTGTTTGTACGTCACCTTTGTGCCATTAGAAGCGTTTTCTTTCATTTCGCTCGCCCTCTGCACTTCGTTCCTGGACACAGCTTTAACCGTTTTGCTGGAAGCCATCTCAGGTTGCTCCTGCTTTTGCTGCTGCTGCTTCTTATTCTTCTTTGACTTTCCACTACCGTTTACAGGCGCTGTGTTCTTAGGATCAGGGACGTCTTCTTTTGATTTGGCTGTGGCTACGAGCGGCATCTGCGGCAAACTGTCTGTTCCAACAGCTGTGCCTCTCTCTGGAGAACGAACCCTAATGAGTTTTGATAAACTGGGAGGGGTATTGTGCAACCGTTGGATGTCCTTCGACCCAACAGTGACCCCCGATGGTGCTGTGTTGTTGTTATTGGTGGTGTTGGTGTCAGTATTGTTATCTTCCCAACCGTTAACCAGATCCAGGTGGTTCTTAAAGGATCCCAGGGAAAGAGGAGCGAGGTCCAGGTCTATCTGCTGCAGGTCTGACGAACCGTTCAGGTGAGACAACAAATGGTTGCCCTCCAATGTGGCCGCCTTCTTTGGAAAGTCATTGACGTCCAGGTTGAGGTCGTACATGCTGAACGAGGCCCGGATGGAGTCTTTGATGGTGTTTTTGATCTCTTCCAGTCGACTGGTCAGGAAACTGTTCACGCGCTCGAGCTCCAGCTGAGGCCAGTCCAGTAACCGACTGGCCTCAGTACCGTCAGGTGCGGGGTCATCCGCAGCCTCAGATGGACTGGACTGGGGTTCACTGCCTGCAGTGCCCGTGTTGCCCTGCTGAGCTTTTTCCTGAAATGAACACAAAACAGGAATGAAACGAAGAACCTCAACTACAGACTGCGTTCATTTATTTATTAACGTCTAGGGCCCGGGAGCCAGATGTGGCCAATCAGAATTGGAATCCGACCAGCCAAACTCTGCAATGCCCACACTTTCCCTATAGATTCTTATTCAGAAAAACTTTATTCGTCCCTAAGGGGCAATTCGAGAAACAACTAAGCAGCATAATAGTGCAGGTATGAAGAGACATAAATTTGAAGATAAAATAAACATTAAATAAAAATAAAATAGGAAAATGAAAATAGGATAAGAGATAAAAGTAAAGACATTGTTCAGGAGTCTAGATGAGGTTATATACACAGTATATACTTTGGAATAGTAGATGGGAAGGCTAATAGCATTTCAGCATTTTAACCATTGTGTCCAATTTTAGGACTGGAGGAATTGTGGTCCATGTGTCAAAAGTTTTGGTCACTCCTGTGCCAGCACTTGTAAGGTGGTGAAGGTGCAAAACAAACATTTTCAGCTGCTTCCTCAATCATCGTACCTTCTTTTTCTGTTTATGTCGTGCCCTTTTAGCAGCCTTGGCACTGTTGACAGGTTTGGGCTCAGAACTGTTGATGAAGTCTAGCAGCTCGTCCACATCTCTGTTGTCAATGACACCAGTTGCGGTCAGTTCCGAGTCTTGGCGTTGAGGCAGCTCCTCCTTACGTCTGGTCAGACGTGAGCGGAGTTTCTCTCGGATCTCAGCGTAGTTCCTACTGGTCGGAGCAGCTGGAGGCTGTGAACAAACAAAACATTGTGTTTATGTCTCATGAGCAGGTGATTCTGGTTATCGTTCGATGTTGAAAAGTCTGGAAGTACCGCATTGTGTCCAAAGAACTCGCAGTAGCAGCAGTCACAGTACTTCCCATCCTTCTGATTGGTCGAAGATGAGGCACAGGAGCTCCTCTCAGAGCTGCTGTCTTCATCTTCTCCCTCGTCCAGCTCCGATGTCGGGTGACACAATGTCCCATTGGTCATTTTGTGACCCTTACAAGCCTGGTCCCTGAAGGTGGAAATAAATGGACTCAATAATCTCTAACAAAGTCAAATTCTGTCTCAGTCTTGGGAACAAAGAGAAGAGAGGACATACCTGCAGGCCCCCGCTGTTAGATGACCAACACTAGGAGGCGCCACTGTTCCCTGACTGTGCCCATTACAGGGGTGATTACAGCCTATGAGAGAGGGGCCCAGTTTGCCGTGTTGCGTATTCACAGCAGGAATGTGGGAGTTTTTGCACGGGCTCGGCTTGTGGACAGATGTTGGACTATCGGGGCTAGGAGAGTTAAGTTTGGTGGCGGGGCCGTGGAGATTTGGTACCAGTGGGGAAAAAGGGGCGTGTGCCGCATGGGCCGCCACACTGGTGCCTGACGAGGAGGTGACATGACCGTGCTGCCCCGAGGTGGGTTTAGGAGGAAGGAGGGTGGAATGCTGGGACGACAGGCCGGTGGGACTGTTGGGGGGGACCGACAAGTCTGTGTGTTGATGATGGTCGCCCGGGTGGAAGGCTTCCCCTGGGATATGGACAATATGGACAAATACTAATTAATATTTGTGTTGTGTCCGAGTGTCTGCATCACTTTGCAGAATTTAATGTGACTAACTGCAGGAATAAATACATTTCTCAGATGCCAATGACAGGATTTGATCCAGAATTAAAGACGGTAAATATCACCTGGTGGTGTCGGCCGTCGGCACATGGTCTTGAAGTGCTTGGGAGTGGTTTTACAAAGGTCTGCTGAGGTAGACAAGGGGTTCACAGCAGAAGACCCACTGGAATTCTGGGATGACGGGTGACTATAGGGACAGACTTTGGTCCCTGATGTTTTTGCAGACTTCCCCGGTGCTTCGTGAAGGCCCCTCTTCTCAAGACAGGCAGAGCTTGGTGTTGCACCTGAGGGTCAACAGAAAAGGAGCAACGATGTAAGAAAAATGAATTAAAAAAAAAAAAAACTTCTTTAATTATTCCTTGAAACAGACAGTTTAATGATTTCTTTTTTCCAAACATGACCTTTAAAACTTTGGACAGAAAATCAAGAGACAATTGATTAAATTAAATTAAAAGACAAGTTGAGGTAAACCTTCCTAAGAGAAATAAAGTCCATCTCTAAAGTTTAAAGGACTGTGTACATGTGATTATTGCACCACAATATTTTCTCTGTATAAAACTCTGGTTGGAATACAACATATTTCACAGTTGGTCACTCAGATTAAGGGATTACAGACATGATTAGCAGAAATACGCACTGCCCATGTAGCAGCCGCTCTAATTCCATTTTAACCCAAAGCAAAGATACTTCAACAGGAAGAAAAGGAAATATTCCCGTCAACTCTGAGAGACAAGAGACATTTCTGATATGGTCTTAGATTGACAATACGCTTTTACAATACATGTTATTTATAGAATCACCTGTGGCAACATCTGTCTTACTAAGTCTCATGTAGTGGTTCCCATTTATTTTATGTTTTGTCCCATTTTGACATCAAAATCTACAGCAACTCCAAACAGAAATGAGGTTTTTAGTTTTTCAAATTAATTACTTAACATTACAGACCCCAAATTAATTCCTGATGTGCACAGTGTTGGGTCATAAACTTGAAATGCAACACAAAACATACCACAAAACGTAGCTCAACAGTAAAATTTAATTGGGGTTAAGTGGGAAAAAAATCAGATATGTTTGGTCTACTGTTGACGAATAATCCAATCCAAATCTAGTCTGATCATAATTGTTTCATTTCCGTTTGTCTGCGGTGTCACAGCCGTCACAACACACCTAAAATAAACAGTGAGCGCTTTAAAAGGTAGAGCATGAAAAGCTTTTCCCAGGACGCTGTGTTGTTGTTTTGTGAAGACAAAGAAACTCAGCACGAGGAACACAGACGCCAAAAATCTGTCACATCGTTACTGCCGAGCGAGTCGTGTTGACAAACCAGTCGCTGCTCAAAATCAGGACCAAAATAAACCTGAACCCGATCACAACACAGACAAGTGTTTCTTGCAGTGCCTGACAGCGCCTCTCCCCAAGGACTGACCTTGTTGCGAGTGTGAAGAAGTGTTGTGGGTGCAGTGATCCCCTCCGTTGGTGTGGGCGGAGTTCCAGAGACCTGACAGTTTGTGGGCTGACAGGAAGGAACTGGGGTCCCAGTCTACAGTACTTTGCTCCGAGTAACCGTTCCCACAGCTTTGAGACTTACAGGAGGAAGAGTGTGACAATGGCACCTGCAGACACAGACACAGACACACACACACACACACACACACATACACACATAGTTAGTCACATGTCTGCATCGATGTGCTCACAGCGTTGGCACTTCCAGCACCGTCCAGGCTGTTGTTATGTTAACAACATAATAAAGACTTCAAGTGGGAGACACTCATCAAGAAAAGGTCTTGAACAACAACGCGTGTCTGTGATGAGACAGCTTCATACTATAGTATGACTATATGGAGAGTTTAGCGTTCATCTAAGGCAGTGGTTCTCAACTGTGTGTTCTCAGCTGGTTCAGAATGGGTTCGTGAACAGCTGGTCAAAAATCAAAATAATGTATATCAGCTGTTAAGCAGGTGCTTTATTTTATAAAATCTCTTATTTTGAAAGGCACACTCTGCTAAATGAAAATAGTACATTAAAAGAAGTGATTTTTCAAAGTTTTTTTTTGTTTGTTTTTAGAAAACAAATTTTCTTGGTTTGAATTCTATGAGAGTGGGTCATGACTTAATGACCACAGGAAAATGTGAGACCAGAGTGAGACCAGTTGAGAACCACTGATTATTTTGTCCACAAGAGAGGTATGTCAAAAAAAAAAAACAAAAAAACACTTCTTCATTGGATGTTTTTCGTACATATGGCACAGTGACAGTTATGATGTAGTTATGCTGGCACAACCTCAACTATAACGTATAACCTTTTTTTTTTTTTTTTTTTAATAATGGCACCTGCCAATATGACAGGTGCATGTTAATGACTAACTAACTGACACCTCTAAGGCTTCATGTAAGGGTTGCCCTAAGCTTATATTTATTCCAATATGCAACTAATATCTAATTTTTAAGTTTAAACACCAATTTCCAATTGTCTTAAATCAGATATGTAGCATTTTCATATGAATTCAGACACAATTCAGCATCAGAGAGGAGGAGCAGGGACCTATTAATGGCACTGGCTGATAAAACTGATCAATACTGTTTTTACAACTTTAAAACACAGGCAAACTCATGCTTCTTCTAAACATATATTAGCTGTGTTGACTGGAGTCTGGTCAAGTCATATGGTGGCAAATGTTGTTAGGACAATTGCTTTTATAGCAAAATAAATCTGATTTGCTGGTTCGATTCCCAGTTAATCAATCTGCTTGTTTGAAGTTTGTGAGAGTGTGAATGTTTTTTTTTTCATTTTTTTCCCCCACAGCTTAAGTAGGTGGCCCAAAGGCATCTCATCAGAAAAAGGAAATTAAGCAACAAGAGCCGCAGCATCACCATGACATGCTGTATTCCATGCTAATAAAAGTCATTTCAGTTGCTAGTTGTCACAGGGCATTCTTCCTTAGGTTGCCATTAGCAGCCTCTCTGTCCAACAACAGTTGTTTTTGATGTTGTTGATCTTCTTCAACAACATCTTTTCCCTGTTTTATGAATTGCACAAAACTGTGATGTCTACCCACTTGAATGGCATAAATATACAGTCTTAATATACATCACAATCAGGGCTAAATATTAGAGTAGGTTGGGTCAAATGTTTTCTATTTATAATTCCACTGAGTCACAAAAAGCATTGACAGTGAAACCAAAAACGATGCAAATCTTGTGTCCACGTTTATTTACCGATGCCTGCTGCTCCTGGTTGTTCCGCCTCTCCTCCTCCTCCACACTCTTACAGCAACTCTGACAGATCCACAGAGGCATCTCTCCCAGGAGGGACTGGGACAGCGAGGGCACTGCATCAGCAAGCTTTTTCCCAGGCCCGCCCCGCATTAAGGCCTGGGAGAGCCCAGGCGCCTCCCGCAATAAGGCCTGGGAGAGCCCAGGTGCCTCCCGCAATAAGGCCAGAGAGTGTGCAGACACAGCATCAGCCAACTTGTTCCCGTGGGCCCCGGGGAGTCCATTGACCGGGCCTGTTCCCCAGTCCTTATAATCGCGGTGGCACAGGAGACAGCAGGTGTGCACGGGCTGAGGAGACGAACAAGGAGGAAACAAATGAGATTCCCGGTCATTACACAGATATTTGGACCAAAAATGTATTAACACAAAAATTACTTCAGACCGTTTTAAATTCTGTCATAAACAATTCTACATTAATAATAAATGTATAATATAAAAATGTCTGTTTAGATAAATAGATACAGAGAGAGAGACAGATAGAAATTTACTAATCCCTCAGGAGTATCCTTAGAGACATTATGGCTCCAGCACAGCACCAAACAATAGAGACAGGAGTGTCCTTATTAAAGATAGGTTACTGTATATCAAGGGTCTTAAATTCTAAAAAGTTGAGGGCCACTATTCACACAATCATTTCACCGAAGGGCTGTGTCAACTTTAAGTGTTCAATACACAGTTTCCCATAGATTCTGTGTAATACAACACTGAACCAGAAGGAGAATGTGGATCAGGGTTTTGAGAACTATAGGATTTACCATAACTGTGGACAAATGTGGTAACAAATCTATGAAATATTAATATAAATTCAATCTCACATGGAGGCTGGGGCCGCCAAATATCACTCCACGGGCCACAAATTGCCCACCCGCCCCAAGTTTAAGACCCCCTGCTGTATATAATGAACCAGCCTAGCGCTGTTTTAGAAAAAGTTCCAAATTAGTTCTACTGACACAACAGTCTGTGATTCTGTTGTAAAAGACATGAACAACAAATAGAAATCTGAAATTTTATTGCAAAGAGCAAGGCCTTGGTAAAACCAGAACATCCATTCGGATTCAAAAGTAAATAATATGTACAAATAGCACTCAATTTTATTACGCACTTTAGTTTTTAAAATAATGCTATAATTATCAAAAAATATATTATTTATAAAGTGTTTTCTGCTCCTACTTTTAATATTTTGTGTTTAATTTGAATCTACTTAATATTTTATCTTCTGTTAGAATTTACACATTTTTTATTCTAATTCTACCTTACTAATTCAATTTTATTTTATTTTTTCTGCATTAATTCAATGTGCTGCTGTGCCAAAACAATGTTTTTCAACGTTAAAAAATACAATATTTTCTATTAAAAGAGATTACAGGTTTTGACTATAAGGTCAGTAAATGCACCATTAGTGCCTTAAGACGATGCAGTGTTTGTTATTGTGACACATGGACGTGAAAGCATCATTACACGTGTGGTCAAAACTTGGTCATAACAGAGTAAGAAGCTGCTGCTCATCATCCTCATCTCCTCTTAAAGATACAACACTAATAACTAGGTGGCAGTAACATCAGTGGTCGATCACTCCTGCATGTTACTACATTTACCAAGAACACTTTGGTGTTGTTTGTAGTTCTGTGGACCACAGACACAGTAACAGTCACGGCCGGTGTGGTTCCAGGTGATGGATCCACTGTCGCACGCTTACAGCACGCTAGTCTTAGCCCGGCTAGCCTCTAGGCTAACGTTAGCAGGGCGGATGAAGAGCTGTGGAGGCGACAAACTCCACCGACCTGACCCGGGACACGATGTCACCCGTGGGCGTTAGGTGGACCAAGCTGTTGCTCTCTTACTACTGCCCAAACGCCGGCTGACGGTGACGATCTTGCTCTCCAAGTTGAGATGTGCGATTTATTTATTTATTTTATTCGCATCTCTAAACGACATCCACGGTTCACAGCAGCGCCTTCTGCACACAGACTAAAACAGCTTCCCGTCTAAAAGCATGTGTGTGGTGGTTCACTCTTGGAGGTTGTGGCCCCGGTATTAAAATTAAATAAAATAAATCAAAGCACAATAGAGGATGTCTGGATCAGCAGGCTAGGCTAACTAGCTGTTACCTGGTTCGCTCTGGTGGTGGGCAGCCTATCCAGCCCAGCATCTTCACCGCCACCGCCGCCTGCTGCATCGCCGGGAGAGACAGGGCTTTTCGCTGCTGTCTGCTGTCCTGGCGCCAGTTCCTTCTGAGCGACACCTTGTTGTTTGCTTTTCTTCCTCGCCATTGCGACTGCGCTTAGGTTTCGCTTTAACCGAGTTTCCACCAGTTTTAACCGATTTCCGAGCACACTTTCGCTTATTCTCGGACCTCAAATGTTCTCTATCTCCTCCAGTCAAGACAACAGTCAATATGGCGGAGGGCTGGCACATTCAGGAGTTCATAGGTTAAAGATACTGCGGGCATAGAGGCTTCACTTCCGCGCGGAAACTACAACTGCGACTGCGATCGCACGTAGACAGTGAAGGTGAAGGCTTGTGCCGCCATATTTAGTATGGTCAAATGTTCCCTCCTACTCTCTTGACATACAGGGCACGAGCAAAAAATCTATTTCCGCTCCCAACGCGCAGATAAACTTTTAAAATAATGCGTGTGGGCTTTGAAATAAACTGTTTATGTTTAGAATTTGATGTTGTGCACAGAAAAACGAACGTTTACGGCCACAGTTTAACCTATTATATTGCGACTTTACAATTATAATTCTATGTACATATTATTTTTCATAGTATATTTTATTTTTCATTTTTATTTTCATGTTATTGTATTTGTAAATGTATTGTATATGCCACGCAGTGTACATGTAAGTTTGCTTTTGTATGTATCTATTTTTATGCGTGCATGTATATAAATAATGATTATACGTTGGCCCCAGCATATGTATGAAGATACGTGGACCTATGTATGCCCAACTGGTATACTGTATAGAGATGTTATATATACATTTATGTATATATGTGTATATGTATGTATATATGTATAATGCAGTACATATGTATCCATCCATCCATCTATGTATATATAGCTAAACCTAAATAAATATATTTATATTCAAAAGATAGATGATATTACAAACATTGACATTTACTAACTATAATAATCGAGACACGATTATTCAGCAACACCCCATAGTACAACATTTTTTACCTACTAATCTACTATTACTGCTAACATCTATCTATCTATCTATCTATCGATCTATCTATCTATCTATCTATCTATCTATCTATCTATCTATCACAAAATCGTAGTTCAAATGTAAAATCAAACAACAGAATGCAGACATGGCCAAGGCTGTGTGATATAATTTCTTGCCTTAGTTTTAGAGGTATAAACCTAAATCAGTGCACCCCTGTGGGGACCTGGCAGTACTATTGTTTAATATGACCTTTGTCATCATCTGTTATTGAGAGGGAGGCCCAGGACGTCAATTAATTTTCGAGACATCCTCACCAGATGCTGCCAGTATACACAGGAGTCTGCTGACTCTGGTTTGACCCAGGAACGCTGTTACGAAAGGAAAATTGAACAGATCAGAGTGAAGGGAAATATTAAATCATGAGCTCCAAGCTGCAGAACTCAACTAATTTGAGTAAACCTAATCAACCTGGAATCTGTGGCAAATATTCATTAATTTATTTCTGAGGACTTTTTGTGTGTATTATTCAAATATTAAACATGGTTGAACATTGTATATGGGATTTAAGTAAATTTGGCAAAGCTCTGACATCGTGTTATTGTTGTTTTAATTATCAGTGCATATAATATCTGAACATCCTAGATGGCACTGATCACACCATCTATCTATCTATCCATTTAGCTTTATCGGTTTGATAATATCCGATGATATTATCAAACAGCCCAAATATTATCGGACAGCCCTAATAATTATCCAAAACATTAGCCATGGACAGATAAAGGCAAAAAAGGAATATAGATAGTACAAGCAGTTACCACTACTACAGCAGTAGTAGTATATTTATAAGTGTATAATATCTACACTGGAAAGAATATTCCTTGTGTTGAATTGTTTAGGTCTTTTTAATTTACGATTTTCATCATTGTATTTTTGGATACTATTAAGATGATCTATTGCTGTGAACACTTAAAAACCTATAGTCATTTAAGTAGCAATAGTTGTGGTTGCTGTAGCACCACTGCTAGTAGCATAATAACAGGACTACTACATCAATTCCCCATATCTGTATTAAGCTGAAAAATTGGCCTGTTTTGTCTCCACATTTATTATAGTTATTAATAACCTGGTTTGGATGTAATAATTCAGTGGGAACTTTAAGAAGTGTATTCTTAATAAAAAGCCGATTATGTTTTTTTTCCTTCATCCTTATTGTGTTCCTTTTCCCTGAACTTTGCCCTCATTTTTGTCTCGTCTCGGCTACCGCTGTTTAAACCTGACCAACACAGGGGGCCGCGCGTGTTTCACTCGAACCCACGACAGCGTGACGTCCATCTCACACCGTGTTCCTATATTTTAGGTAAAATAAGGCGAATACACAGTAAAGAGTGAGGTTATTATAATACTATGAAGCTCTGAAAAACAAAGGTGCCGTGACGGGGAGGGAATGGGGGCTTGACAGTGACGTTGTACGTCCTCGGGTGATGCTTTCACTTTTCCCTGGAAATCGAGCCATCAAGACATTGTTTACAAGGCTGCGCCCTTAGTAGAGCCGCGAACTACTGCTTTGTTGAATTTTTCATTTGGAAGTTGACATCACACTTACTAATGATGGACGATTTTTCATTTTGTGGTTATTTTTGGTTTTTCTAACAGTTAATTAGTGAGTTACTCAACATTATTCCCTAGTAATCGATGAAACAGGTTTTCGGCTAACTGTATTGCTATTTGAACCAAAAAGAAAGTGTCTTGGTTCATATATATACATCATATTATAATAATTAATATTGTGAAACTATGGAATTAAGTTTCCAAACAGTCTCCTTGTGTATCCCAGGATTCCTGTTCCACCACACACCCCTTAACCAGCCATGGATTTGTTCCATTTTGGGATTTACTTTCTTAAAATTGATTTTATTGTATGATTTTATCATATTATGTCTTTCTTTTTTGTTGACAGATAAGGCAACGTCCCTTAAAGTATAAGAAAGACAAAGAAAGTGTGTTGTGTTCAGAGACTTTCATAAAGGGACCTGAATGTATCCTGTGTCCAAATTGACGTTTCTTAGAGTGTGTTTGTCACGCTAGTGAAAATCAATTATAATTATTTTAATCTGATCTAAAAGGATGTCGTTGTAACCTGTGTTTTCGAAAAATACCAGACAAGGTTTAAGAACATCCCAAAAACTCCGAGGTTACGTATGGTCCATGAAGGCATCCCCAGTGTTGGGGTTGCTTTCAGTGAGGACGTAGCAGCAGCCCAGACACAGACAGCTTCATTACAGGCTACCAGAACCCGGACCTGCCGTCGGTTTTCTGCCGCATCTGTTTTATTCACACAGAAAACAAACCAGAATGGAAGGACACGTCTGTAACATCCAGGTGCTTCTGCGGGCGGCGGAGTTTCTAGAAAGAAGAGAGCGAGGTGCGTTGTTTTCACTGGGAACTGTCAGTCTGCAGGGGGAGGAAGTTAGTGGTCGTAAAAACAACAAAATGCACAATGAAGCGACACTAATTCTACACGCAAAACACACGTAGGAGACGGGGCCTAAGCAGATATGTCGGTGTACCCACCTTGTTTTTCGGTAGAGGCCGATTTCAGGCCATCTTTCCTGTTTGACTCACTGACCTACATTTGGGAGGCGTCATTGTGGTGGATGGCGCCAATCCGCTGCCGTTTGAAAAGGATTCTGAGCGGCGCAGAGTCCGTACAATGAAACCGGCACCGAGGACCGACCATATAGCTCATTTTTTATATAATTCACACATTATTCGACCGGACTGAACCGGGATGGTCGCAAAACCGATTGGGTAGTGGTGGATAATTGACGTTCGATGGCGCCAAAACCCAAAACAAAACCGACCGCCCAGCATCAGCATTTGAAGCAGCAGCATCCGTTTTTTTCACCACTTATGTAATCAACAATAACAACTTCATATTTGCCCCATAGTTATCATTGTATGTCGTAGATGAGTTATAATATCTACGTATATACTCAACTGTAGTATTACTACTGCTGCTATTGTCTTTACAATAACGTAGTACTGTTATAATCTGCTGTTGCTTAGCATCTCTACCTATTTTATCCTTTTGCATTCTGCTATTATCGGCCTATCGATACTATCGGACACACCTAGTTAGGGTGTCTTCTGATAATGCGTTTGTCAATCTTTAGATCACATTTAAAGAAAAGGACCAAGCTAATATATACATGGTCGAAAAGTAGGTCATGATCAAGGATGTCCAATAATAACATTTACCGATATTGTCCAAACACATTATGTCTGATTCTGGTATCAACCAATACAGATACATTCAAAGATGTTAGCTTATTCGATTTTAAGCTTATTTGGCTAAAACCAGGGCCAGTTAATCAGATTTTCGTTATCGGAGAAGAAACCAAAAACAATCACACTGGTATTTGTTAAGTGTGTTAATATGGGCCTACATATATAACCAGACATCCCAAGTAAGGATGTTTTCTAACAATCCCTGTGCCAAGTTCTATAGCATTACAAGTGACAGAAAGTACGTTATCCGATATTTTCAAAAAGCTTAATTTCCGATTCCTATATCAACCAATACCGATAAATTTGACCTGGCTAGTAGTGATGTTTCCTGATATTTCAGGTCTCATGACAATTTCCTGTAATCACATAAAGATTAAAAATATAGCAGCATTGTTGTTCACTTCTATTGTTATTATGCAGCTGTTCCTTTATGACTGTATTTGCCCTTCCGTACAGAGGCAGAACACGGCTACGCCTCGGTCCTGCCCCTCAGCCCAGGTCACTCTGATAAGAAGAACAAACAGAAAAGCAAGAAGATATCTGCTGGAGGCAATAGGTAAAAAAAAAAACTGCATTACATAACATGCAACTGGAGAGAGGGTGTGACTCCATAGCACTCTCACTCTGTGTCTAATATGTTTAAACAAACCAGGTCTTATTTGCATTAGCTATCTATTCTGTTTCTGCTGTGATATTCCACGTACGTATGAATGAAATAGTTATTTTTAGCAGTTCAATTCTGAAAAGGCTTTTACCATTACTGCTATTCCTTGATTGTAATTCAATAACAATCTTTGAATTCAATTCATTTTGAAAGAAAAAACATTGCTTGGTAAAAAAAAAAATAGTTTTTACACATATGTTGTTGTGTTTGATTGCTACGTGTATAGTGTTACTCTATTTTTATCTTCTTAAGTCACTCCTGTTCAGTGATGGATTTTAATTCTGATTTACTGCCATGAATGTGTCTCAGCCGTGAACCTGTGTCTGATTTCACCTGCAGGTCCGTTCACAACGAGCTGGAAAAAAACAGGTGATTGTCATTTTTCTTTGCGTGTGTGTTATTTAATGCATTTCGTCAGGCATGTACAGTATGTACTAAAGTGTTCTGTTATCGGTGCAGACGAGCTCAGCTGCGACACTGCCTGGAGCAGCTGAAGGAGCAGGTGCCTCTCTCCTCGGACTCCGTGAGGAACACCACCCTCAACCTGCTGAGGCGAGCCCAGCTCCACATAAAGGTAGGAAGTGGCAGCCACTGTATGTTGTAGACATCAAACCCTTTTCACTCAGAAATACAGTTCCTCTTGTAAATGGAAGATGTAACCCTTTTATAACGCATTAATAAGAAATATCATAAAAATCCGATAACACAATACCTGGGTTTCGCCATCTTTGCTGGTATTGGACATATTACCCTCATAAAGTCATCACACACTCATATTATAAGTCTTTAGATATTATGACATCTAAAGACTTTAGACTTCTTGGAGCTTGAAAGATGTTACCTCAGTATGGGGGACAAAGGGCTACAGATATTGGTATCAGATGATATCGCAATCCATAATTAATTGTTGGGACAATATCGTATATCCTATTAGACGAGGTACTAGCTGTTGGAAAAGGTTTAATACCGCCATACCCAATATGCAGTATATACGCAGCTGTTGTACAGTTTTACTTCACATCATCAAGTTAAGCATTCAAAACGTTGAGGGCCGCTGTCATTTCGCCAAAAGACTGCATTAGTAGTTAATGCTCAAAACAGACGAAATAAATGGTGAAAATGAAATAAAAAAAAAAAGTTTTCCACTGTGATACAACACTTCAGACCACTATTGTAATCCTCACATTCATCCACAGCAGTGTTTACCATTAAGTGCATCCAACAAAACCATTTTTTAGCATTGACTTGCAGTAGAATCCTTCTATAAATCTAGTGGGCCCCGCTAACATTCAACTTTCACATCAAGGTTGGGGCCACAAAATATTGCTATTTGTGCCACAAATAGCCCACGGGCCGCAGGTTTGAGACCCCTGCTCTATCATTTTTTTCACTGTCTGAGGAAAAAGCTGTAATAATTCTTAGCCTTGTAACATAATTAAGCTAATATTGGTCAATAACATGCCTTAATGTTCTCATTTTTTCTGGTTCTAGTTCTTGTTGTAGAACTGTGGCTGTAACTTATATACAACCAAACACATCTGACCTGTACCCTGAAGCTATTTCACACTGGTGTCACACTGGTGTCACACTGCTGACCTGAACGTAATTGGGACACTGATGTGGTCACAGACATTACAGCAGGGGTCACATGTTTGAACTCCTTCTCTCTGTCTCTCTGCGTCTCCTCAGAAACTACAGGAACAGGACGAGCGCGCGGAGCAGCTGAAGGACCGTCTGCGCTGGGAGCAGAGAGAGCTGCAGGTTCGACTGGAGCAGCTGCAGAGAGGAACGGAGAGGATGAGGAACAACAGTCAGGGCTCCACCATGTCCTCGGAGAGATCAGAGTCAGACAGAGGTGAGTGTGGGAGGTCCCTGAAGGCATCACACGTCCTCTTCATGTACTGCAGTCACTACATCAATACTGTGTGTAGTTTATCCCTGATATCCATATGTAATAGAGCGCATCCATCAATCTCCTCTTTGTCTCCTACCTGGTAGCTCCATCTCTAGGATCCTTCTTCTATCAATGTATCCACTGTCCCTCCTCTGAACATGTCCAAACCATCTCAATCTGTCTTCTCTAAGTTTTTCTCCAAACCGTCCTGTCTGTGTTGTGCAGTATTTTCATATCATATTTTCATCTTCGTACACTATGAGTTACTTTCCTTTTTTTCCTAAGAAGTTTTATAAGTTTTATAAGATACTGTAACTTTTTCCTCAAATAGTTGAAAAATAGTTTTACTATATTCACAGTATTAAATACAGCGGTGGTTCTCAACTGGCGGGACCCGACCCAAAAGTGGGTCGCGAACAGCTGGTCAAAAATCAAAATAATATGAATCGGCTGTTGAGCTCGTGTTTTATTTTAGAAAATGCTCTTGTTTTGAAAGGCACATGGTGCTGAGTATGTTGAAAGAAGTGATTTTTTTTTAGAAAATTAATTTGCTTGGTTTGAATTCTATGAGAGTGTGTCGCGACTTAATGACCACAGGATAATGTGGGTCCCAGAGTGAGACCAGTTGAGAACCACTGACATACAGTATGTTCTTTATCCACTGTAATATCAACACTCCTTAGTAAAAGTTCAATGTTCACACTGTCAGGTCCAGCCAGTGAATTGTCTGTGAATCTAGTGTGGATTTCCTGGATTGTCCTCCTGCTCATGGTTTTTCACCTGTGTTCCCCCCACAGAGGACGTGGAGGTTGACGTGGAGAGCATCGTCTTCGACTGTCTAACCGCTGAAGGACTGATAATGACTCACACAGACGCAGATCACTGTTACTCCAGCATGGACAAAGCCTGGCTATGACCTCAGTGAGACCTGCAGGACGTCCCCACATCGGACGACCCAGAAGGAGGAGAAAGATGGATGGAGGAAGGAGAAGGTTGAAACATTCCAAAAACAAAAACAAAAAAAAACATACAAAAACAAGCCAGCAGAGGAGGAGAAGATGTTACTGTACAACTGAATGCATTTTCCTCAACAGGAGGACTCATTTTGAACCTTTATAATAATGTCAGACAAAAAGCTAAACAATAATGTTGGTTATGTTTCCATTTGCACTGAATAGCAGTTAAAATTCACTGGGCTGGGATGGATGTAACATCACGTTTTCACTAGGGATGTCCGATATTGACTTTCTGACGAAAATCGGAAACAATTTTTTTTACACCAATCGATCCCATGTATGCAGCTATTGTACAGTTTCACGTTCACTTCAGAACTATTTTACATCACATCATCACACCAAGCATTGTGTTATCAGGTTTTCATAATCAGGAGGAAGACTCGATAACTGATTTGTTCGGACATCCCTAGTTTTTAACTTTTTAAACCCAAAGGTGTCTGTAAGCTACACAGATCCAAACAGTTTAATCATCTTTACTGACGTTTGCTGATCAACCTAAGGGCTTCTTATTTATTCTCTACCGCAGTATGTCTGTAATGAATTCTGCCTTAAGTCAGATTGGTTCTGGTTCTTTACAGCTTGTTTTCTTTTTTCTCTCTTTAGCACTAAGTTTATATCTCGGCAACATCACACCTGGAACACGCACTTCATTGTTCTCTGCCATGTTTTTTATATTACCATGCGAGTTCAGTCGATTAATTTTATTCCTTTTTCTTCTGTTGCACAGAACTACCGTACGTTGCACTTGTTATTTTAATTCTCTCAGCAAATGTAACTAAGTCGAGATGGAGACGGATCACATTTGCACAGAGATAATTGGAAACTACGGTCAAGGCCAAGTATCCGTTTTTTTTTTTCCTTTTTGTGCATTTGTCATTTCAGATGTGGATTATGCATGCGTCGGCACTCAGGTCACTTCTACACGTGATGACGATAATGCAGTTGATGCCGTCTCTTGCAATTTCCTATTTTATTCTCTTTGTTGCTATATATTGAATAACTGAAGGTGCTTCATTCGTATATGCAAATGCCTTATTAGCTTGGAATAG
Organism: Paraplagusia blochii; assembly: GCA_016785265.1. Classification (NCBI taxonomy): domain Eukaryota; kingdom Metazoa; phylum Chordata; class Actinopteri; order Pleuronectiformes; family Cynoglossidae; genus Paraplagusia; species Paraplagusia blochii. Next base: position 192,219 of record JAFBJS010007652.1, on the reverse strand, counting down.
TATGTATGCATTCATCTGTCCCTCTGCCCAGTAATATTATGTAGCATTTTGTACTGGTATAATGTTTCTTTTTTTTTTTACTGAATAAATATTTTCTATATTTATGCTGTTGGTTGTCAATGATAGAATTCCTACATTGGAATTGTAGTCACTGTTACACAACATCTAATGGCAAATTCAGACCATCTTGGAGTTAAAAAACAAATATATATGTGCATATATATACATATATATACAGTATATATGTATATATATACAGTATATATGTGAATATATATATACAGTATATATGTGCATATATATATATATATATATACAGTATATATGTATATACACGTATAACATTGTTTATAGACATACTGTATTATTTACCCCAAGACACAATTCCATGTACGTACATACATGTGGAAATACATACACATAAACTTATGTGTGTATATATATATTTCAACCACGATAAACTAATTACATATTTGTTATGAGAATCTACATAAATAATGTATATATATATATATATTTAGTGCATATATTAACACTATTACATATAAAAGTAAGTGTTAATATATAAATGTGTATGCAGTGTGTCACAATGACAGTACTACCACTATGTACACACTTGTGTGTGTGTGTATATATGTACATATATATACATATATATATACATACACACAGTATATACTCTATATCTAAACATAAAAAATATCTACACATACTGTATATACACATATATATGTATATACACATATACATACATATATACACGTACACTCATTAAAGGTTAGTTTAAGGCTAAATCCAATGGTGACTCAAGAGTAACCGTCATAAATCAATACAGGAGGAGGTTTTAAAATAAAATTATTTATTGATGAGTTGATGGTAAGTTGCCTGACTGTAGTAAGAGCGTTCCGTCACATGGGGCGTGTCAGATCTGACTGAATATCTTTGCAGTTTGCAAGTTACATGGTTTGAACTCATGTGACTTCCTTCAGTCGACCAAACTAAACATAAATTTAGGTTCAATGAGGTAACAGTGCATTCACCAGATTTCAGCCCCATCTTGTGGTTATTGTGTATAAAAAAACATATTAATACAACAGAAAAGTGACGCAAAGGCAGAGAAGCTGAAAGCCTCGGACACATTGGTCAAGCAGAGGTCTGAGACACAGGGATCAGAGATGGCGTTTACAGTGACCGCAGCCATGTTCTACCGTTCTCTCTCTACTTCTCCAGTTAATATTGAGAAGATCTAGTGGAACATATCTAGAGTGGCATGAACACGGAAGGCTGGGACAGGCTCCTGATCCCAGCTCAGGATTTCTATGGTCCACGCACCACTTTGTTTGGATGTCCTCTCACCGAGGACTTCAACCCATGACTGGGATCAGTTTGTCTCACACTGATATTGATATGAGATGGAGTGAAGACACTACTTTGTCCCAGTGTTAGTGGCTGCAGAGTCGTTCCTCACACGTATTGTTTCTTCTGAGCATGTGAGGCCAGATCTTTGGCCTTCTCTTTAGCTGCCAGTGCCGTCTCTCTCGCCCGCTCTGTCGCTGTTTCTGCCAAAGTTTTAGTAGGCGTTTCACCTGCAGAGGAAAACAAATATTGACCTAAATGTAATCTGCCTCTCGAGGGAATATCTGCACCATGTCCTACTTAGAACAGGTGGGTTCTTATTTGTACTTGTCACAGTAGGAAACCTCTAGTTCCAAATAGAATAAAACAAAGCCCCTCGTAGAAAGCCCGATATTATGTCTCATCTGTAAAATCTGTTATCAGATTTTCTCCAATAATAAAAACTTGGCTGTGTATCGTCGCGTGCCCTAAATACAGCTTTGCAGATAACGGATGTATTAAAAGTGATTGTCACTAGATGGCAGCATTGCAGCTCACTTTCTTAATCTCATTTAATTACTCTCATACTCAGTAGTTTGCGCAAATAAATAAATAAATATTAGGCCTTTATGGTTATAGGTTAGTATCGAGATCGAATAGTAAGTGTTTGGACAGTATTGGCGTATCAGACATTTGCATTTAATTAGACATCATTAAGCGATTAGCTTTACAATTTTGCAGCCAATGTTCAATCTTGGCATCTGATGCATGGGATCAAACTTTCCAAAATTCTGATATTCAACTTTTTTCGTAACAACTGGTTATTTATTAAATAATTATAGTTACCCTGCATTTTGGCCAGCACATATTCAAAGCCTTTCATGGTCTTTGTTACCCTGGTCTTGAACCTTGCTAGGCCAAATTCCTACAAAGAGAAAACAACATATAAACATTGTCAACAGCAGTTCACTAACATGATGACATCACAGCTGTTAGTTCTTAACACAGACGGTCTAAGTTGAGTGAGGAGCAGATGTGTTCTATTCTGTTCCACTAACCTGAATAGCTCTGGAGAGACCAAAGACATGGGAGGAGATCCAAGCTTCTCTTTTTAACTCCGTCCAGCTGCTGTTGTCGGGGTTGGTTCTATACTCGCACCGCTCTTCCACCGACTACATCAGTGGATCAACAAACAAACATCAACATCCGCCCGTTGACACGTGGAGAAAAATGTTTTTTTTTTCTGTCAATTCTTGGAACTACATTACCATAAGCCTGGCGTGAGTGATGTTCCACGTCATTGTTGTCATGGTCCTTCTCTGAGGGTCCACAATGGAGTCTTCAATGATGTACGCCGAGCTGGACATGTGCTTCGGCAGGTAGCGCTCCATCCAGGCGGGAGCTCGGCTAAATTTGGTCAAAAGACGCCTGGAAATCAGGCAGTTGGTTGGAGTGACCTCCCGGAAAATTATGTCCTCCGTCAAAACATGGTTACTGTAGGAAGACGGAGGCAACACAACTTCAGACAAAGATTCTTTGTAAGGACTTGTGATGATGACTTTGTCATATAAAACCCTACAACTCCATCCCTGCCGGAATTTCTCTAAATACGAAGAAATAATCAATTCTACCTAGGCAGTCCGGCAGCGGTCAAACTGACCTCATGCGCAGCAAATGTCGCAGTTTAGTTGTTATAGTGACGTTACTGCCTTTAATTGCGCTCCATTAAGTAAGTACTGAGGGAGTTCTACTTTTTAGTGTCTTTCACTAAACTGAATGGCAGGAATGAGGAAAAAGTTGACTGTCACAAGCTCTGTCAAAACATACTGCCAGACAAATTGGACGAAGCAATTTCAGAATCTGCTGCAAACGTACGTAAGCACGATTTGTCAGACGGAGGGCTGGTAATCAGTGAAAAGCGGAAGAAGGAATAAATACACTTCCTTCTGTCCTCTTTCTAAAATAATAATGTGTGGAAAAAGCCTAATTCTCTGGGACGGAGAACAGAATTTTCTTCTGTAAGGTCCAACTCTAGGTTTATGTCAAGTCTAGAAGGATTTTTGGAAAATAAGGCCGTTTAACATTTTACAATCAACACAACAGAATTGTAGTTTTTCTGTATGTAATGTGGAAAAAAAACATAAATTGTTAGCTATTTACTGTTTTACTCAGTAATTGGTCATAAACCTGAGAAATACAGTGTTTATATCAGTTGACTGTCTCTACTCGCCTGTAAGGATTGGGATATCGTTGCCAGAAGGCAATGCAGACTTGGTCCCAGGTGGTCTTGAGTAAATCAGCACCACTGAAATATTTCACCATTGTTCCTTTGGTTTACAGGCAACAGCCTGTAACACACACACACGGACAAACAGCCAAGATTACACACATGCACCTGCAGCGAGTTAATGTCTTACTTATGATGTGTGGACAGTTCAGTTTTCCTAAAGGTCACTGCAGCATTTCCATCGTCGTATACAACGTTTTAGATTAGATTAGATAAGAGCGAACACAAGTCACAAGTGCAAGGAAAGGATTTGCAGTTTTATCACTGACTAAAAGGGCTTCAAACCAATGAGCCAAATCAATATGAAAACCATCACAAGTGTGTTATTTATACAGTATATATATATATATATATATATATATATATATATATATATACAAGGTACAAAAGCAAATTAAAAATTGATATCTAATATCCATATTTTATTTAATATATATCTCCAGTAAACAAAGACATGACAGTGAAACTTGGGTTGTTTATTTATGCAGGAATTAACAGAATTAACATGTTTACACCCCTATAAATCAAGCTAGGTATATCTATGAATACATACACAGAGTGAAGTGCAGTCACTGGAGGCAAGTGAGGCACTGCCTCACCAGTCATCATTAGAATATAAAATTAACAATAATGATTATATTTATTGCTGTTACAGTTTTTTTTATCATTTCATTTTTTCACTTGGAACGTGAATTGGAATTCTTCTTATAAATAAAAAAAGGAATTTTCACCTTTACTCTAAAATATTTTCCTACCTATAAAATCTTCCTACCCAAAATAACTGTGCAAGGGCACAAGGATTTCTCAAGTTCACACAGCCTATAATTTTCTGCTACCAGACAAGAAAAAGTTAGTATCTTGTATCCATGACTCTGCGTCATTTTGATTTTAATATTGTTGTCTTCCCGTAATAGCCAGATGGGGCCAAAAAGAAAACATTTATCTGCGGCCCGTCACCATTTCACCCACGGACCGGTACCAGTCCCCGGCCCAGTAGTTGGGGAACACTGCCTTACTACATATCTTATCCCCCCAGAGAAATGTAACTGATAGAAAGAACTGTATTGTCTTGTCTTTTCTCCAAAATAAACAGTTTTACTCGACGACTTGAATCGAGGTCAAAAGTGACAAGTTGAACGAAGCACGTTTTCAGGAAGTTTCTGGGTACAACCACCATGACAGCTGTTACAAACACACGTAAACGCCCCCAACAACATGCGTGTTATGTTTAAATATTTATTAAAACAACATATTTGGGATTATGTAGGTTTTAGTAACAACAAATACCGACTATCACCGACATTTTTTGATCAAGTCACGTTTGTCACGTCCGCTCAGCGTAGCCTTAGCCTTAGCACGAGCCGCTAGGCTAGCAGATAGCGACAAGAATGAATGGAAAACCGACAAAAACGGAAAAAATAACATTGAAAAAACAGATTAGAGGGTGAGGACGCGTCTTACCTGTCAGTCGATATAATTCAAGAGATGGCAAGCAGCATTTCACAGTCGTGAAGGGGGAGACACCAGCGTTCTGTCCCCACAAATCATGTCAACTGGGGACGGAGAATAGGACTAGAGGAAGGTCAGGAATCACGTCACTTCCCTTTAGTGATTCGGCTGCAAAATAATCTGTCACCACTAGAGGTCAGTAGATGAGTGTAAAAAATCGCTGCTTTCAGTCAAATTTTTTAAAAGTATGATAAAATACTATAAAATAACTAATTAATACAACTATAGGTAGATTAATTGATTAATTGTTTACTTTTTTAGGTTTAAAGGAAGAAATAAAATAAAAAACTGGCTTTAAAGTTTCTATTTGCTGCCACAATCTCATAAAAGAAGCTCTGAATTGTGATGTACTTGTCAAAAATACCCAAGGCATTCAGAGGTATTCTCATGAGAACATATGATTTCTAAGGGAGGGATATAATTTGGTTAAGTCATATAAATATTGCCTACAGCGATGGTAGGAAGAGACTAAAATATTGAGATGGTAATACTGCATTTGATGTTTACCGCCTCAGGAACTGGAAACTAAGTGAATGTAGAAGGAAGAACGGATAAAGAAAATAATATCCTATAGCAATCACTGGAAAAACTTGCCGTTTTGTTTGATTTTCCTTCTCTGGCTTTCACAAAATATTCTCCTCTTTATGTTGCAACGATCCATCTGTTCTCCACACAACAGATTGATAATTTATTCTCCACGACTATATTTATTTCTGGAAATCTCTCAAATCGGAGGCAGAATAATTTTCCATGAAGCTCTAATTCCCACAGGGACCCAAGGCCACAGGTCTAAACTTGACGTTCATCTTCCAGGGTTCCACTCGTGCATGCAGTCGTTAGGGTGGGTGTCATCAGGAGCCAGCGGGGAAACCAGACATCGAGCCCATTACTTTAAACCAAACCCTCTGGTGTTGATTCAGGGTAAGGCAGGGACTTTTAAGTTTATACATCTGTTACTCTAAATTCTTCCAAAGGGCCAGTTGTAACTGAAACACTTTGGAACCATGTGTACTGCTGTGTAGAAAATAAATAATAATCATAATATTCATTTATATCAGCAGAAGTTCAGAACAGCCGTGGACCACACAAAATGATCTGGCGAGTCTGATTTGGGCCATGAACCTTGTCTTTAACATGTGCTTTGGATAGCCAAAATGCATAAAGTATTATACACACGATTGTTTGTCCCATTAATATAAATAAATCCATTACAGCTGTACCATTGTGGGTATTGTTGCTGTTGGACTAGTATCCACTAGTCCACTGGTCCAACAGCAACAATACCCAGAATTCCTTTGGTGCAGGTAACGGATGATCTTTCTGCTTTTCCATTTAACTCTAACATCACATCACAGGTTTGTGTAGAACTGGTTCACAATAACAATGATCACCATGGCCTGCAGGGGCAGCACTGGGTTTTTTTTTCCAGGAACTGATTAATTGACCAATCAGGGATGTCGACTGAAGTGAGAGCCAATGCTGCCACCATCACAGCCTTATCAGTGTTCAATCGTCAATACAACTTCTTTTCCTTGTTTTAAAAAAAGTTTTATATTTTTCAGTAGCTATGGTGGTGTAGCGGTTAAGGGAGCAGACTTGGGTCCAATTGACTTCAGGTTCGAGTCCACCAGCTGCCAGGTTGACACTGAGGTGCACTGATTATAACCCTGTGATTTTTGTTCGCCACGACCTGGATTTGAACCGGGGTTTCTGCAGCCACAATGCTGAGTACTAACCACTGTACGATCATGGCAAAAAGTTCACTGACCCTGACGTGATTTGAACACGCAACCTTCTGATCTGGAGTCAGACGCGCTACCGTTGCGCCACAGAGTCAGATATTATTTGTGGTAAATTATATGTTGACATTGAAACCGATGATGTTGAGAACTGACATTTTTAAACTGTCGGAAATATATTGTTGTTTTCTTGTTTGTTTGTATAATTAACCTCACACCACCAACTTTGGCAGTTAGATAATGAAACAAAGACTATTTCTTTAAATTGTAAACAAAATTGTTAATTAGTCTCAGGCCGGATGTAGGCGGTCCATGGATGAGAAGTGGCCCTCAGGCCAGAGGTTTGATGAATGTGAAGGTTGAGTTGTTTTTCTGTCCATGTGACCCTGTGGTGGACTAGTGTAGTGTCCAGGATGTAGCCTGTCCTCACTGCGTGTCCGCTGGGACCGACCTCAGCTCCCCTCCCTTCCTCTGTGACCCTGAAAACAACCGAGCGATAAAAGATGAATGAATGACCCACTGTACCACCGGACGTGCCAGGCGTCGCCCGCTAACGTGTCGTTCAGGTGGGCTGTGATGCTGTGACACGCTCACGCATGTTGGTCAATAAATTCACTCAGACTCATTCAACCAGACACGACTTCTCCTCAGCCTCAGGCCAAAGCTCATGTTTCCTTTATTAGAAAAAAAAAACAAAATTAAACAAAACACGAAGGACAATTCAACACGTTTAATTCCCTCCCAAATCCCTTGGCATGTCCTGGAAGCTGGCGTCCTCATTTTCTAGCGCAGGCATCACAAACTTTTCGCCCCCAACTCACACGGTTCAATGCTTTTCAATCCCATTCCTCTGGACACCGCGTCCTGCTGGGTCATCTAATCACGGAGACCAGCCTGGTTGCTAAGTGAACACAATTGAAGCCCCGGTGGGTGAGGATTCTAACAGTATCCGCCCCAGAAATACCTGGAATGAACTCTGATAAGACGCCAACCAAACACTTCGACAACAAAAAAACTCTTAACTACTTTTTAGCAGATTGGAAATAACTGGACGTCACTGATTTTGACACAACACACATATACAAAGTCTTATACTTTAAATTTTTGTAAACATTTTCAACATATTTTTAAATTCTTTAGCGTCATTCACAAAGTAAAGAACCACCTCGTATTATACCGGTGGTTTCCAAAGAAGGGGGGCGCGGACCTTTCACAGTAGAAGCAAAGCAGGAATTTCTGTATTAACTGTGCTCAATAGAGAAAGCTGCAGTGATATGTCATTTTTTAGGGATGTCCGATAATAAATCAGATTTGGACAATATTGTATAAATATTTGTTTTCCCATTTCAATATCGCACAATAATGATATATACAGATATATGAAACTAGCGTTTTTTTTTATTCTATGTGCAATTTCAGCAGATTGTTGGACAAAAATCCAATATCAATCTTTTCAATATAACATAGTTGTCAACTAAGGGGAAGGGTTAAAGGACATTTGTGAGACCAGCCATGGTGGATGGATTAGAGACACTAGGAATAGACAGAAGACAGGAGACAGAGCTGGAGGTGGAGGAGTTAAAGATGCTGAGATTCTCTTTAGGAGAGACAAGGATGGACAGGATCAGGAGTGAGGTGATTAGAGGGACAACACAGACAGGAAGGTTTGGAGAAAAAGCTGGAGAAGACGGATTGAGATGGTTTGGACATGTTCAGAGGAGGGACAGTGGATACGTTGGTAGAAGAATGAGAGAGATGGAGCTACCAGGTAGGAGACAAAGAGGAGATTGATGAATGCAGTGAGGGAGGACATGGAGGTAGTTGGAGTCAGAGGTGAGGACACAGAGGACAATGATGGAAATAGTTGACTCGCTGTGGCAACCCCTGAAAAAGGGACAAGCCGAAAAGAAAATTACAGCTGCACGAGTGGTTAGTCCACCAGTGGATGGATGCAGAGAGGGAGGACATGGAGGTAGTTGGAGTCAGAGGCACCCCTAAAAAAGGGTGAAGCCAAAAGAAGAAGAAGAAGAAGAAGAAGAAGAATGCTAATAACTGGTCGACTGATATTATCGGACATCCCTAGTTATTCAGTTTTTTCAGTACAGTGCTTTAAATGAAGTTCAATGATTTGAAGCATTGTTCTGTGAATGCATTGGCTTCATGAAGCTTGGCAATAGTCCCATCTTCTAAAGCTGCAGAAGCTGCATTAGTGCCATGTACATGCAAAGCTTGCAACCCTCTTCAGTGAGCAAGACACGCAAAAACATTCCAGTCAAAAGGTGCTACTTCTGAACCGCAGTCAGCACAAAACCCCGCTGAGCTCAGCGCTCTAATCATATTGTACAGGAATATTGAATGAACCCTGGATATCTCAAACAGCGGTAGGGGGCTGGCCCCCGTTCCGACCGTTAAGAGTCAGCCTTTTTACAGATCGTGTCCGGAATGAGCCCTCGGGATGGAAAGAATCCGGCTTATCCTCGCAGCGAAACACCATCAGGAAGCCGTTGCGGTAGTTTTTATTCATCCATCCGTAGAGCAGAGGGTTGGTGAAGGTGGAGCACATCGCCACAATATGAAAGAGCGTGTATATCAGTTTGTATTCCTTGAACATCAGCACAAGATCTAAATCACTGGCCAGCTGGAAGACGTGGAAGGGCAGCCAGCAGATGGCAAACACCACCACCACCAGGGCTAACATCTTGGTGGTTTTCTTGCGACGGTTGATGCTGTCGCTGCGAGTGGACGGACTGATGTGGTTCTTCAGTTTGACCCATATGCAGATGTAGGCGTAGCTGATGATGGCCAGGGGAATGATGTACTGCAGGAGCAGCATTGACAGGCTGTAGATGACTCCATCCCTGCTGGTCCCGTGGGGCCACTTCTCGTAGCAGACGGAAATCCGCAGGTTGATGTACGGTATGTCCTCATTACGGTACTCCCTGAAGATGGCCAGAGGTGCCGCCAGGACGGCCGACGTCGTCCAGGTGAAGGCCATGATGAGGAAGCTGGAACACCATGTCAGACGTCGCCCGAGGTGGAAGATGATGCAGCGGTATCGCTCCAGAGCGATGACGGTCATGGTGAAGATGGACACGTGGACGCTGAGGGCCTGCGCGAAGGGCACCATGTGGCACAACACAGGGCCAAACTTCCACTCATCTAAGAGGGTGTAGACCAGAGTGAAGGGCAGGCACAGGGTGTCCATCAAGAGGTCGGCCACCGCCAGGTTGGCTATGAAGAAGTTGGTCACCGTTCTCATGTTTCTGTAGCGAATAATCATGTAGATAACAAGAGAATTTCCCAGCAGCCCCAGCAGAATGATTAGCGAGTACGCAGTTATCAGGGTGATCTGGACGCCAATGTGCTTGGTGATGTCAGTGTGGAAACCAGGTGGGTGGAAACCCTGGCTGTCGTTTAACAACAAGGGATTGGTTTCGCCAGCCTCCCCGTCGTCCTCCGTGCCGTTTGATGAATCTGGTGGACTCATTTTCTCAGAAGCTGGCAGATAATCTGTCTCTCCTGAGATAAACACACATGAGACAATCAGTATGTGGTCCATGACTATTATTCTATTAGGATGCAGCAATTAATTCAAAAAAAAGTATTCATAGAGGAAAAAGTAAGAAAAATGTTCTTTTCCCCACACAGTCACTGTCATTCTTCATCACCATCTAACGCCCACATCTTAATTTGTAGGTTGGTTAGAAGAAATCTGCCCACTCATGTAAATGTGACAGTGTCTCCGAGAGCAGAAAGTTTTCTCTTCACAGAGAAAAAAAAAAGTGCTGAATTAAGCAAAAGATAAAATAAAGATGAAGGAAGAGAAAATTATTATTAATGCAGCCTTGGTAATGATAAAATTGATTGCACATCAATGTGGCCCAGAACGGCGCTCCGACCGTGTAGAACAGAACTAAAGACTGAATGCGATATACCATACTGGCAGGAATTGAAGAAAGACACACGCTGAGATCTTCTTAAGGAAAGGAAACTCCTTGTCATTGTGATATTGTGATTCACACCACTGCACACTCTGTTCATCAGAGTGAACAGTGGGCAGCTTTGAGCACCTGGGGAGTTGGTGAGGGCCTCAGTGATAACTTGGAGATAGGGGGATTCAAACAGGGGACCTTGTGGACCCAGGTCCGCTTCCTTAACCATTAGGTCACCAACTGCACCAAGACATAAGTAACAAGTCTTTCTCTCATTGTTTTGTTTTAGATTTGTTACATTAAATGATGTGGCCCAGATGGGCTCCAAGGGACAAAAAGATAAGGTGTGATATACCATACTTGCAGGAATTGAAGAAAGACACACGTGGAGATCTTCTTAACAGTAAAAAGTCTCTCTGTCTATCCCTGTTTTGTTTAACTTTTAATATATAGAAAGATGTGGCCCAGATGGGCTCCAAACATGTAGAAACAAGACTGTACGTGACATACCATACTTGCAGGAATTGAAGAAAGACACACGTGCAGAACTTCTAAACCGTAAAAAGTCTTTCTCTCTATCCCTGTTTTGTTTAACTTTTAATATATTGAAAGATGTGGCCCAGATGGGCTCCAAACATGTAGAAACAAGACTGAACGTGATATACAATACTTGCAGGAATTGAAGAAAGACACACGCAGAGATGTTCTTAACAGTAAAAAGTCTTTCTTTCTTTGTTTTGGTTTGTTTTACATTTGGTATATTTATTGATGTGGCCCAGATGGGCTTCAAGGTAGAAAAAGATGAGGTGTGATATATGATACTTGCAGGAATTGAAGAAAGACACACGTGCAGATCTTCTTAACAGTAGAGACCCTTCCTCTCTTTCCCTGTTTTACATTTAATTTATTGAAAAATGTGGCCCAGATGGGCTCCAAACATGTAGAAAAAGTCTTTCTTTTCCTCTTTGTTTTGTTTTATATTTGGTATATTTAACGATGTGGCCCAGATGGGCTCCAAACATGTAGAAACAAGACTGAACGTGATATACAATACTTGCAGGAATTAAAGAAAGACACACGCAGAGATGTTCTTAACAGTAAAAAGTCTTTCTTTCTTTGTTTTGGTTTGTTTTACATTTGGTATATTTATTGATGTGGCCCAGATGGGCTTCAAGGTAGAAAAAGATGAGGTGTGATATATGATACTTGCAGGAATTGAAGAAAGACACACGGTCTTTCTCTCATTGTTTTGTTTTAGATTTGTTACATTAAATGATGTGGCCCAGATGGGCTCCAAGGGACAAAAAGATAAGGTGTGATATACCATACTTGCAGGAATTGAAGAAAGACACACGTGGAGATCTTCTTAACAGTAAAAAGTCTCTCTGTCTATCCCTGTTTTGTTTAACTTTTAATATATAGAAAGATGTGGCCCAGATGGGCTCCAAACATGTAGAAAAAGTCTTTCTTTTCCTCTTTGTTTTGTTTTATATTTGGTATATTTAAAGATGTGGCCCAGATGGGCTCCAAACATGTAGAAACAAGACTGAACGTGATATACAATACTTGCAGGAATTAAAGAAAGACACACGCAGAGATGTTCTTAACAGTAAAAAGTCTTTCTTTCTTTGTTTTGGTTTGTTTTACATTTGGTATATTTATTGATGTGGCCCAGATGGGCTTCAAGGTAGAAAAAGATGAGATGTGATATATGATACTTGCAGGAATTTAAGAAAGACACACGTGCAGATCTTCTTAACAGTAGAGACCCTTCCTCTCTTTCTCTGTATTACATTTAATATATTGAAAAATGTGGCCCAGATGGGCTCCCAAAATGTAGAAACGCGTTATACCGCACTCTGAGGAATTGAAGAAAGACACATGTGCAGAGATCATCTTTAAAGTAATGAGCCTTTCTCTCTCTCTTCCTTGTTTTTTTTTTTTCACATTTCTTATATTGAACGATGTGGCCCAGATGGGCTCTAAACATGGAAAAAAAGGTGTGATAGGCCACACTTGCAGGAATTGAAGAAAGACACACACAGAGATCTTCTTAACAGTAATAAGTCTTTCCTTCTCCCTTGGGTTTGTTTTTGTACGGATAACAAATCATTACAACTTTCATTCTTTGTGTTAAAACGTGGCCTCTGGGCCGTAGGTTTATGCATTTAAACTTTGATTTAATTCAATTCAAGTCAGTTCATATCTGTAGTGAATGTGTCCCTGTACGGCACGGGTCAACTGTCAAACAATTTAGCTCATTTGCACCCCTACTGGTCTGTAAGGTTCGACACACCACACGATTCCATGACCCCTGGAGATGGTGAATCAAACAAAAACCTAAAGACTTCGCTCAAAATCTCATCTTCTCTGCTGCTGTAGATTAAAACTTTGTCGCACATCTCATAAAGCGAGATTAATCGTTCTAATTATATGACGGAGTCGACAAAAGAACTCATGGAGGAGAAAATGACACTTTTTAGTCGGGCCCAGTATGAGTCTTGGCTGATTTGGATTACTTAACTCAAGACGGGTCATATTGTAAAATACTGACAGCTTAAATACAAAAAAATGTAAAAGCTTGTAAAATCTCTACAATTATCGCAAAAAAGTATTTTTAATGAGTTTACTAGTAAAGTGTAGCACGACTGTATCAACAACCTGAGCCGAATAATCACAGGGCAGCTGTGGATAAATCACAATTGATGGTGATTTATTGGGATAAAGGAATATTAAATATATAGTTCATGTGGAGACAAAATATTGAAATAATAAAAATATAACAAAATAAGAACAAACACCGAGAAAATATAAAACGACAAGGCAAAATATTCAGCAAAAATGTACTTATTCATCAACATGAGTTGCAATATACATAAATATATATATATTTAAAATACATATTTTTATATATGCCTTTTGATTCGTCACATAAATATGTATTTAAATAAATATATGTAAATATGCTCACATAGACGTATATATTTATTATATCATATTATATTATTAATATATGTATTATATATTTAGATGCATAAAGCGTAGAGCGCTTTAAAGATTTCTATGTTGTTTCTTTGTTGTTCTTCCCACAGTGCACATTAATATGTATTGACAATATATGCATATATGTACATTGGAATGGCAGCATAATTGTGTTACATCCAATGCGTTAAAAAAAGTATAAAATTAATTTCACCAATAATTGTCTATATGTTCTCCCTGACAGCTTCACACACTAAAGAAGCTCATAGTCCATGTAGAAATGAGGGATTTCACAGAGAATCTTTAAAGAACATTTTCCAATCAATGACCACTGCTTCTATTTGCATTTTAATCCGTTTTTTTTTTTTTTTTTTAATAATTTTTTTAAATGAGCCCTGTCTGCTTGATAGTGTGACATATTGTTTCATGATTAAGTCGACTATACCTCCGTCCTTCATCACCCACTAAAGGGGTTGATGGAGATTCTTTTTTCTATTTTAACAAGTTTCAGTTGTAGCTTCATTCACCCTCAGGGTCCAATCCTCTCATCAGAGCCCGGAGCTGAAAAGCAGCTTGTAATGAGAAATGACAAAGAACAGGGTGTACACAACTGGCCCATTATTTATATATCACAGGGGAGGAGTGATTGGCTTTTGACAGGCTGCACTGTTATTAAAGGCTTGTAGTAATTAAGTTGAGCACAATAGAGAAGATAAGAGAGTGCTGCCTAATTATTACACTAACTGCACCAGATTGCGCAGAGAAAAGGGGACGTTCCCAGGAAAATGATTTATTGGTTTCAACCAGATTACAAACTAAAAGGGAACATGGGTTCTCTTCAGCCACGGAGGGAAAGGTTCCGACATAAAGGAGCCGTTCTCCTGAACAATCAGTGTGAAAATGCCATGTTCTCGGGCTTATTAAGCATTCAACGCAGCCCTCTCCCAGGACTCGGCGTCATACCTGCGACTTGAATGGAGACTGAATAGTGTTGATGGAGAAAGCTTGAGTCAGAGCGTTCAAAGACACATCATTAGAGCGGCGGCGGCTGCAGCCTGCGATTCCTTAATGAAATATTGTGCGTCAGGCTGGATTTCACGCACGCTGACGACCGCAGGCCCGCGTTTCTCATTCATATGCCTGATATATGTTAGAATATATTTCTATTCAGGTGGGGGTCATTTGATTATCTGCTCAGAGACCCTGAGAAAGACAAGTATTTTGTCACATTGTCATTGGTTCAAAAGCTCGAGTCAATTTGTGATGACGCAGGTGAGATCATGTTAGTCACTGCTGGGATTATTGTTAACTCTAAGGCCACACGGTGGTGGAGTGGTTAATTGACCTACTCACCGGTTCAATCCTTGTCCTTTTCTATTAGGGAGGTTTCTCCATCATCCAGTTTCTACATAAGGTAATAAGACCCTGGATCGGTGGATGGAAAGTACCATGTTGCAAAGGGTTGCAGGTTCAAATCCTTTCCAAACACTAAATTTTGGATTCTGAAATGAAACTGATTCCGATTTAGGCCGCTGTTAGCCCCTAAAACTGAGGCTAACGTATAGGGATCCTACAAGCAATTACGCAACATCTGCCAAAACGCACATATTGCCTAATTAGGTTTATTGTCGGAAGAAAAAACGATAAAACGTGATTATGCTAATATCCTGCCGATTAAACTGATTGATGGTACTTAACATCCCTTGTTAAATAGGAATACATTTTTTTACGATACCAAATAGGCTAGATTCCTAATATTATGGTGAATTAGGAGCAGATAGATTGAGCAAATGTGAGAAGTACGATAAATAATATTACAGTTAGAGCTCTCTATACTATCTATTTGGGAATTGCTGGCATTTTTGGATAATGATAAAAATAATTCATTGTATAATATGGAGAAGATTTGTGGACCAGAGTATTAAAGCCCAGTGGGCCACATCTGGTCCCCGGGCCTTAGTTTGCCCAGGTCTGGTCTAGTGTAAACCCTTCCCTCTCCACATGCCTGATTAACTACAGCGCCCCCTCTTTGTTTGACTGGTAAAAGGCAATTTGATAGTAACAGTAAATTTACAGTAAAGTAAAAGTCAAAAAGAACAGATTTAAGTAAAGCTATAAATATGTGAAGGCTATTGATCGTACTGTTCAGTTTTAATTCATTAACTTTAATTAATTCAGTAGAGAAGTTGCCTATAGACCAACGTTACATAAACTTATGCTAAATATATCAGACTTGGAAAAAAAAAACGTCTTGATCAATAAAAAACCCTGAATTCAATTTGTCATGGAGTCAAATTGCTTTGATAAATGAGTTTTATGCAGATACTGCAGCTCTCAAAGGACATAAAAAACTCTGTCTCTCTCTCTCTCCCTCTGTCTCCCTCTCTCCCTCTGTCTCTCTCTCTCCTCCTGTCTCACCCTAACCCAGTCACTGAACACCACCCAGACCATGTTAACATCTCAGCCACAACCCAAGGACACTGCAGTCAAGGAACTCCAACCCCGTTACAGTTCTTGGAGCTGAAAAGAAACTTTAACCAAAGGTACTGACGGCAGTACTGACAACTCACCCTGCTGGTTCTGCCTCATTAGCCGTTCACTCTGTAATTAGGAGAACTGGCCCAAAAAGTGCCATCGTTTTCAGAAATGGACCCAGCGTCCCCTGTCTCTCTCTCTGTCCATATATTTATCGACTCCATATAATTCCCCACATCCATTTTCTCTATTTATCCTTTTTTTACCTAATCATCCTCCCTTTCTCTCACCCTTTCTCCCCCCTTTACCCAACACAGTCACTTTCTTACTCATTTTTCACCTCCCCTTCTTTTCTATACATGGATTTTTCCCCTTCATTTCCTTCTTTTTCCCCAAACACAAATCTCTCCCTCTTTTCCATCATAATTGTGTTTTTTCTCACGCACTTTCTCCATCCATTCTCAACCCCACTTCCTCTCCTTTCTGTTATCTCGTTTTCTTTCTCTCTCTCCCTCACACAAATCAACCCTCCCTCCCCCCTTTTCTCCCATTCTCCCTCTTTGCCCCCCTCAGTCTATGCCAACAGCCCATCACTCTCATGCATGTTCTTCATGTTCTCCTCTGCCTGTTCCTCGCAGTCACACGCAGCTCTGAGCGGGGACGTAAACACTTTTGCACCGCATCACTCACAGCTGCTGCTCCTCGTCACCGACCCTGACTTTACCCACGGAGGAGTTTCTTATTCGCACTTTTAATTTAAAAAAAAAATGTTCGCAGATGAAACGTCGCAACTTGAATCCTGAGCCAATGCGTAATTTGTCATCATTTCTGCAAGTTGCCCAACAGGAGGCACTCTGTCAACCTGACACCTGACTGATGTTGACTCTTTTAGCTCCTTCTTTTTCTTATTATACCCAGATGAGACTTGGAGTGACTGGAGGTTACGCTGTCACATCCGAGTCTTTTACGCAGAAGGTTCGAGGTCCTTGGACACCAAACTAGTCCCACAAAACGTCATCAACCTTTCACACAACTCACCTTTTCACTCGCAGTCTTCCTTTTCCACAGCGAGTCTTCAGTGGAGAATGGCGTGAAACCAGCGGAGAAAAGTCGAAGCTCCTCCCAGGCTGGAGCGCACAGCAACGCGCATCTTGTGGCTCGAGGAGCGTGCGTTTCTGAATTCTGAGGAAGAACCTGTGAGGCTCAGAGAGAGAGAGAGAGAGAGAGAGGTTCACATCAGCAGCTGCAGCCACTCACTGTCTCCGTGCTGCTGCGCTTGAAGCACCTTGGACCCAGCACCCATCCCCTCGCCCCTGCATTAATAAGCTCCCACCCCCCTGCAAAGTCCTAATTAATACGGTGAAATCAAAGATTTTTGAAAACTCCATTCAACACTGAAGGAAAATGATAGTCACGGGTTGTCCCCAGGTCACGTGTCAAGGTGTGAACGCATCAAGATAAGGTTGCGAGTTATAATCTACAGAGTAGGATAATAAATGAGTCACCCTGGAGGAGGAAGGATCTCTTCTTATTAGTTACTCCGCATATGGAGACACTTTTACACACTGCAAAATATGTCCCTGGCATTTAAGTCTTCCCTGGGGAGCAGTTGGTGCATTCAGGAGCATCAGGGCCTTTTTTCCAGCCATGAAGCCATGACAGAAACAAACATTTAGTAAGAGATCCAGGAACTGCTCGGCCACAGATGGAGGAAACTCCTGCTGAATGTGTGCGACCTTCAAGCTCAACTGTCCTTGCAATTTTGGTCTTGAGGTCTTTACTGACTTTATATGCAGCTATATATACATAAACGTATATAGAAATATATTTACAATATATACATCTCTTTTTTTAATCCACCATTGTATTATCACACTGAAAAATTTATCTCTGGCGGAAACTACTGCTGAATGTGTGTGACCTTTAAGCTCAACTGCACCCGTTATTTTGTTCTCAGGAGTACTTTACTGACTATATATATATATATATATATATATGTGCAAAAAATATAAGTACATATACAGACACATATTCCCAATATAAAAATATATATGGTACATGTATATGTTGCAAAAAATATACGTGTATATATATATATATTTATAAATATATACTGTATGTATTTATACATATATACATGCATATATAGGAAACTATTTACAAAAAATACATCCATACTGTACAGTGATATATTGCATAAAATATGTATATGACATAAAACAATTTTATTAGTTACTCCACATGTGGAGACACATTTACACGCTGTAAAATTTATCGATGGCATTTGAGTCATCCCTGGGGAGCTGATGGTGCATTCAGGAGCATCAGGACATTTTTCCCAGAAAGCCATGAAAGGGTTAAAACCCACGATGCTCTTATAAAAAGCTGAGCCTCTTCCCTTAAGGCCGAATAAACATAAATAACATGAAGAGATTCAGAAATAGCTTGGGCACAAATGGAGGAAGCTGCTGCTGAATGTGTGCGACCTTCAAGCTCAACTGCCCTTGTTATGTTCATAGGGTCTCAGGAGTACTTCACTGACCGTGTTTAGTTGTTGCAGAATTCATCTTGGGAGAAAGGAGTAAACAAGTTCGGCAGTGGCTAGTGTCAATGCATGTTGGAATGCATTTACATATATAACGACTTATAAACTTGCAAATACAGAACTATTTGTTCTGTATATGTATATATTGCATAAAATATATGTGTATTTATATCGGATTTATATCTATCATATCGCTTTTATGAGTTATTCCAAACATGGAGACACTTGTTGCAAAAATATTTACACATTTATATATTTCCAATATATATTTGTGCTGTGCTTGTATATATTGCGTGAATATATGTGTTCATACATAACATATCTAATAAAAGATGTCCACTGTGTATCAGTATACCTATATCTGTATATATCTACATGAATATTTATATATATTTACGGTACATATATTTATATGCACACAACTATTACGTTATGGGTTACACATACGTACCAGTATTTTTGCATTCATAAATTTTGGCAAAGCGCAGAATATGGAATATATATGCTAATACAGACTGCTGATATATAGTATATTTACTGTCCGGAAGGCGAAGAAATTAAATTTCAGAAGTGTGCAGCACCTCCAGCTCATGATTACCAAATAACCTTAAGACGGGGGTCAAAACATCCGTCCTTTACATATTAGTTTATTTTTAAATTGCTTCTTTTTGTATTCCTGCTTCGTTTTTTTTCAGTAATGCAACAATTGAACCTCAGCCGGTTTGTCGTGAACTCTTCTGTTTGTTTTTCACCTTGTATCCACTGCACCGCCCCAATCTTCCTCTATCTCCATTCCAACCATGTTAGCAGTGTTTAATGAACTGGAACAAATTCCGACAGTAAAACAATTTCTTGTCTGCGACTTTGTTTAAAGCTCCATTTCACTGTCACAACTCATCTAACTTCTGCGGGAAAGTAGCCGCAGTGGAGAGAAAGCTATTGTTAGTTCTAAAACCACTGTTGGATTTAAGCTGATTTCTCTGAAGACAAGAATAAAGTTGAAAAACTCTCACAAGCAAGTTGGCTGTGAGAGCCTAGGACTTTCTAAAAAGCCATTCTGGTTTTTGCAGAATGCATTATGTTTTCCTCCGAAGGACAGTTTCAGAGGCAGACAATGAATCGACTGGACCTCGGCTGCATCTCAATCCTTTCACCAGGAATTTCAATTGAGGTTTTATTATCCAGGCTCTGTGGGTGACATGAACGTGTTTAATTTTATTCTGTTACTGCACGGAGTAACAGGAAAAGAAAATAGTGCGGCTCAGGACATTGTGCGGAAACACGGCGGTGAGATCTTACTTTTTCATTAAGGGTGAAACTGATAGTTCTGTGAATCTTAGAACTTCTCAGTCAAGGACGGATAAATTTAATACTTATAACTCTCTGCAAGAGTTGCTTAGATCCCGAGTTCATGACTCCTTTTGTGTCACTGAGGAAATCTTACAAAAAGTACATGAAGTAAAATATATTAACCTCGTACTTTATATATCCCTACAATTCCCTCAGATCTTACACTGCTAAAGCTGGACGTACGACACGATAAAATTGGATACCAAAGGCATTGTAATGTGATGTAAATAAAGACAAGGTTCAGGAAGAGATGTGCCGATATTTTATTTTTTTCAGTCAAGTCCCATGACGCGCAACTGAAAAAAACGGCTCAAAATCGCATATTGTACAATAGACTGTAGTTAAAGACAATTGTGATAAAATGCAGGAATTGAAGAAAGCCACTCACAAAGATCTTCTTCGACAGCTTTGATTCTCTTTTTTTTTAATATTTCATAACCATTTGCTGCCTATTGATGAGTACATTGAAAAACAAAAAATATATATGTGCACTGTAAACATACTATTTTTTTCAGACCCAATTAAGTGAACTTATGTATTTCCGTAGCACACTGGCTGGTTGGAAAATCATTGACTTAAATATAATATATTTTGTTTAGTTATTACATCACTGAAGCAAAGACAACTCCAGATGTTGAACCTAGCAGCCTGGACCGTTAGAAAAAGTTTGCCTTATCTCTAGTGAGCACCTGCTGTGGAAACAATCAATAAGAAAGCACAGGAAACTCACAAATTGGAAGTAGATAAGAGAGGTCGCCAATAGCCGAGCACCATTCCCTGCATGTTAAAGAACATTTAGCTGATTTGATAACTTGATCCATTGTTCCTCCCGGGGTTCCTTTGTGTATTTCTTTGCAGTCAATATCAGTTGCTACAGAGTCTTGACTCAGATTTATCGTTCAAGGCACCGCGGTGGGAGGAGGCCTGGAATGCTTTTGCTGGGACCTGTTATTGCTATAACTGACTGCAGCAGTAAGAGAAGCAAAGATCACTAACTTATTGATTAGGTCAGTTTTCCTTTCCACCTCAATTTATTCCTGCAATTATGTAGGTCACACCTCCTCACGGGCACAGACCAGTTGACCATTCCTTCTTGATTTTACATTAATCACCGCTAAAGGATTTCTGTCAGTGTCTCAACGGTGGCATTCCGCAACAGGTTTTCCGGAAGGCGTCCTTTGCAAGATCTTCAGACTCGCACTTAACCTCACCATCAGGTACAGTATGAGGGAATTTTAAAAAAGCACCTCATTTTTTCTCTGCTAAAATCTTCACGTGTCACAGGATGGAGACGTGTTCAGGCTCTGCCTGACAGCAGGGAGGTCACTGGTTTGAACTATGGCGATAACTATGGCGGGATGGGAAATAAAGGATTTTCAGAAAGAAGGACAACCTGCTGGGAATTGGTAAGAAAAAAAGCAGAGGAAGTTGGAGGTTATACTGTATATCGTAAGCTTGGAAACAGGGGCGGAGCTTGAGGACAGGCAAGCCTGGCACTTATAGGCTGGGGGTCCCAGTGATATCTTGCTTGGAGCCCAAAGAGACTTTAGCACCAACCCTGCTTGGAGATACTTCGATATCTAAACTACCATTATCAAGGATTCAAGGATTCAATTCCTGGAGCCCGAGGAGCCGCTGAGCTACTGCGGGCCACCATCTTGGGACATTCAGCAGATCATGTCCAGTTTGAAGGAATGAAACACCAGGACAGCTATGTTCCAGATCCTTCTTTTTCGAGGCACATCGAATTAAGTAAAAATCGGAAACAGGAACAGGCCAAAACAAAAATCCCAGTTTGTATCACTCTGGTGATAAAACCTAACATGGTGAGAGAAACGTTGGAGTGATGAGTGATGAAACAGTGATGCAACTTGGTAAAATTGCATCCATGTGAAAGTCCAATCAATCCACAGCTCCTGCTATAGTGATTCTAATCAAGGTCATTCTTCTCTTCTAGAAAAGTATTTATATTTTTAACCACATCTTTGTCCAGGGAATTTTTTTTTTTCTCTCTGGAACCTCACCTTTACATTAAGTTTAACAGGGCTTTATTTTGTCTGATAAAATCAGATTTTTACTTTTAATGAGGTGTGTAAAAAACACATTATTATTTATTTAATGTGGATTTAATTAAGGCAACTTGTTATTGTTCTCATTAGTGAGTGACAATTAGTGAGGTACTCCAGGTACCTGTAAGCAGCCCAGCCATATCTCAGCCTGCTGCTAATGAGATGGCAAACATCCTGAATAATTTCCTCTCAGACTTGGATTAAAGCTGAGCTCCTTGACAGTCAGTGCTGCTGCTTCTAAACACTGGATGTGCCGACGCATCGTGTCCCTCAGGGGCTCAGGTTGATCCAGTTCAGAGAAGAAGCTTTACTAGCGTGATCAAAACCTCAATGGTCCTTCAAGAATTAGGATTCAAATGCAACAGCTGAGGTCAGAGAGCGAACTCGGTGCTACGCAAAGGTCAAGGACTAAAATGCAAAAAAAGCCACAGGGTACACTTTAAATTTATTATTGCTGTTATTCATATTTATCTGCAGATATTGGAGAATTTGTGATACTACATATTGGACGATTTTACCAAAACACTCAATTTGCAATGCCTCCATCTAGTGGCATTCATTTTAATATACAGCTGTTCATCCCCAAAACAATTTTTAGGGCACACATCATCTGGTACAACCCATGGATTTTTACATTTATTCTTAAAGAAATCATTGAAATGGTAAAGATATCTCCACTCTACTTCAGTCATGGTCCAGCAGAACCACCTCTCGACTGCTCGGTGTGAAACCTAGCCTCCGCTGTGAGCGTTTCAATGGTTTCAATAGCAGACCTGCCAATTCTAATTTGATCTAGCTAGTTGAGTTCCATTGCTTAAGAATTTAAACATTGCTCCCACTACATCAGGGTCTCACTCCACCCACACAGAGTCTATTTCCGATAAACACTCACACCTGTTGTCAGCCAGGGGGGCATTTTACAGGGATTTAGAAACAAATACAACTTCTGCAGCTGAATTTATATGTGCCACTCTCTATATAAAGATAATTCCTCTGGTACCTCATTAGTGGTTTTAAAGCTAATCTTTGCTTGTTAAGAAATACATAAACAAAGACTGCATAAAACCCCCTGCTGTCATCTTGAATTCCGGGTACTGACCGTAATAGAACTCTGTAAAATATGACTTACGGTAGCAGAGAAGTAGAGCAAAAGCTAAGGTTCTTCTGGAAGGTTTTTTGTTAGCCTGTGAAAAATGATTAATGTTAAAAGACAGGGCAGAGGCAGCAGTCTTTACGACTGCAACCCAAATTTCAATGCACCATACCGTGCATCCTGTGGGTGGTGAGCCTTAGCATATGCTCAGAGCGCCTCAGTGGCAACCTGGCAGTTGTTGGATGTGAGTCTAAAGCCTTGCGGACATAAATCTGCTTGCTTAATCACTAAGCCACCGCTGCTGCCGTAATGTGATTTATTTTCTGACTTCAGGCTCAGAGGCAATGCCTCTGTCTTTGGTGTGAAACTCCAGGGTTCACCTCCTCAACACGATTGAATCCAGGTCACCACCTGCTAGAAGGTTCAAGACTGCGTAATGACACAGTAATGGATAAGTAGGAGAATATACGTTTTGTTTGGTCCATATTACATATCTACGCAATAGTACTGTAATACTGTAATAAAGAAATTACACATCTGGAGAGGGCGGTCAGCACTGGTGCCTTAGCGGTTAAGGAAGCAGACGTGTGCCTGCAAAGCTTCAGGTTCAAATCCACCAGTTGCCAGGTTGCCAATGAGCGGGGTCAACACCAGCAGGAAGGCTCACAGTATGGTGCAGTGGGATTTGGGTGACAGTTGTGGAGACTACTGCCCCTCATCCGGCAACGGATAAGAGAATAACGATAAATTAATGAATGAATAAGGAAGGTTTGTCCCACGACTGTCAGAGGTTGTAATTTCTGCAAATTTGAGATTGATTGGGTTCCGTAGTGTAGTGGTCAGCCTGCCTACCTTGAAAACAGAGTGTAGTGTTCAATTCCCGGAAAAAACTACAAGATTGGAGCTTGTCTTACTTTTACACAAAAATCTTTCAAGAAATTGGGATCATGGAAGTACAACTTTTATTCTTTATTTCACTTTCAAACTCTAGCCAATTAGAGGTTTAGACAGACATACATGTCCAGTATGTTTTAACAGTAATTACGCTGTCATTTAGACGTATGACACGCAGTGACAGTTTGTCCCTCTATCACAGCGCGATAAAGAAAAGTATCAAACCAAAGTACCTGGAGGAAACCCACAAACTCTAACCAAACAGCCCATTCCTGATCACCTGGATATGAACTCCTTACTTGCTGGTTGTAAGGCAAAGCACTACCCACTGTTCCAGCGTGTGACAGGATGGGAATCATTGTTAAAACCTAGGCTGAATAGAAAAAGTCCTGTTGTGGTACCAGACAAATCTAATATCACTACTGTTACACGGCCATTCCTCTGTCCCCATGGAATATCCTTGTTCTCCTCAGTGAGTGCACATAAATTTGTTTACATGAGGTCACTAAGGACACCCCCCCTCCACCAACACCACTCAAATGGAGATTGCCGGTCCAGTGCAATCTAACCACTGTGTTTCTCCAGGTCCTCAGAGAACGCTGGTTGCCCCAATCTAATGATGTGATTAGAGGAGTATGTCCTCACATCACACGGCCTGACGGGGGGGCTGTGGTGCCTAGTCCTGGGGGTTAATCCATATATACAGATGCACAGGGGAAAATCCCATATATATGTATGTTTTTTCAAGTTTCTTTTATGTTTCTAAAGGATAAAAATGCAGAAAGTAAAATCAGAAGTGTCACATGGACGACGGCATTAAATCAAAAGCTTTGGAGTCTGCAAATTGGATCCCTGGGGTGAGTATTAACATCAGATGGTCCAATTATACCTCCTGGTGTGCATTTCTTTTCTGACCGGAATGGGTCATTGTTATTTAATAAAGTTAAAGCAGTTGCTATTAAAAATTAAAGAGACATGGTACTTTAAAGAAACCTGCCAGGTCCAGTTACCCTCGAAGTAACTGGGATTTGGATTAAATGCCCTGGATGATTGAGGATCTGGTAAAAAATGGTTTGGAAATCTTTGTTTTAGGGGGAATCATTAGAAAAATACGGAAACTAAAAAGCAAGGGCTTCATTGGGTTAAATTCGTCCCTACCTCATTCTGAAAATTCTTCTTTCAGTCCTTGTGTCTGTCCTCCGTGGTAGATTTTTGGCTTGTTTCCTGAAATTTTACTCCAAATGTGTCCAGACAGATTTACTGGTGTCATGGTACTGTCTCGTCCATGTTCTTAACTCCGACAAAACAAAGAAATAAAGTTAAAAACAAAGATATTGTGTTAAGAGACGTTTTTCTTCTACTTGTGTACATTATAAGACAGTATTTAAACATTAAAATATGCGACAAATGGAATTCTGGAGTTATATCTGCATTTATGGTATCTAAAGGAACTCCAAAAAAGTTAAAAAACGTATTTAACTCAACTGAAAACTACGTTATATTGTGTAAAAACACTCATTCTCCTTCTACATAAGAAATACGAAATAAAAAAGGTAGATTTAACGGATACACTTGGGGTTTAACATAGAAAAATGTCGGGAAAACAACTGTGTAAATAGAAAGTTCATTAACGACGCCATAGAAAGTAAAGTTTCGGCTTCACTGTAATCACACGGTGCTGTTTACAGTCAGTTACAAGGACCAATCAGAGGCGCTGTCGTGCCCCACGCATGCGCAGTTCACCTGGACGTCTTGTACTTTCAACAGAAGAAAAAAGCATCAGCAACTGCGGAGAAGGTTTTACCAGGA
Source organism: Paraplagusia blochii (assembly GCA_016785265.1). Lineage (NCBI taxonomy): Eukaryota > Metazoa > Chordata > Actinopteri > Pleuronectiformes > Cynoglossidae > Paraplagusia > Paraplagusia blochii. Next base: position 166,200 of record JAFBJS010007652.1, on the reverse strand, counting down.
CAGCAGATAAATGTAAGGTTAGTTTAAGGACATGTTTTCGAACATTATTGTGTTATTATCTGTTTTTTCGTCTGAAACGTTTTGTTTTCGCCTTTTTTTGCGAAGCGAAAACGACACATAACAGCAGGACACGTACAAAAACAACAAACAATACGGTACATTTCCACTTCACACATTATTCAAGCTTATCTAATGGAGTCAGCCCCTGTGACTTATCGTCCAATTTCTTCGGTTTGTGTTGAATTATGTTGTGTTGTTAAACACGTAACGTCGTTGTTGAGGAGAAAGTGAGGACTGGGACGAACCTTGGTGGAGTCTGATTTGAAGGAGGACAGGAAGTCGTGGCTGTTACACGTGAACTTTGAGTCGTTTCTTCATGACTTTCACCTGACTGTTGTTGTTGAGTCTGTGTCTCCACCTGCAGAGTCACGACTTATACTGTATTTAGTCACGTTGACGTTATTACTGTCACACAGATCTACATCACAAAACAGCACTAAACATGTTGTTATGGTATTATTTTATACTAGTAACCAAGTATTAAACATAGCTAGAAAAGTCTGATAGAATAGAGCTCCAAAAACAATAAGATATAATAAGAAAAAAAAGCAATGATAGAAAAGAATTTAAAAGATATGTAAATATACACAAATAAAATAGTTACAAAGGAGATTTAGGAAAATGTAATTTAAAATGTTAGTAGAAAAAATACAGATGTACATAAGTTGAAGGTGTTTCGCTGAATATTGGTGTTAAGAACTTTGGTTATGATGGTTTGATGTTCAGAGGAGGCACAATGGGTTTATTGGTCCAAGAATGATCCTAGAGATGGAGCTACCAGGTTTGGAGATTGATGGATGCAGTGAGGGAGGACATGGAGGTAGTTGGAGTTGGATTAGAAGATACAGAGGACAAGGGGAGATGGAAAATCTTGACTCGCTGTGGCAACTCCTGGAGACTGTGGAGGAGAGGTAAAGAATAGAGTACAGGCAGGATGGAACAACTGGAGAAAGATCTCTGGAGTGATCTGTGATAGGAGAGAGTCAGCTAAGGTGAAGGGAAAGGTTTACAGGACAGTGGTGAGACCAGCCATGATGGATGGACTAGAGACACTAGGAATAGGTAGAAGACAAGAGGCGGCGGAGGAGTTAAAGATGCTGAGATTCTCTAGGAGAGACAAGGATGGACAGGATCAGGAATGAGGTGATTAGAGGGACAACACAGACAGGAAGGTTTGGAGAAAAAGCTAGAGAAGACAGATTGAGATGGTTTGGACATGTTCAGAGGAGGGACAGTGGAGACATTGGTAGAAGAATGATCCTAGAGATGGAGCTACCAGGTAGGAGACAAAGAGGAGATTGATGGATGCGGTTTGTGAATGTGTTTGACAGTTAAAACCAAAACTGTGGTTTTATTTGTATAACTTCATATTCTACACTGATTTCTACAAACTGCTTTTCACAAACCTGGTCCTGATCTGTGGTTTAAAAAGGACTGAATATAAAACCTTCTTCTCCTTTTTGGTTTAAGAGTTCTGTTTGGCAACTTGACATTAAGTTTTTGGTAAATGTGTCACGTCTTATTCAGTTCTTCTTCTTTTCCTTTCAGTTTATCCCTTTGTCAGGGGTCGCCAGAGTGAATCATCATTTTTCATCTCCTCTTCTCTGCACCTTCTACTGTGCCCTGAATATAAAATTATAGTCACAATAATTGCTTTAAAAATGTATCAGATCTGGGAGGAAGGAAACCTCAACTGGACCCCTGACCTACATAAGTGTGATTCAGATCCTTTCATATCTGTTTTTGTAGCCATGACTCTGACACGTAGTTCATTTTCAGTCTCAAGTTTTGTTCTGCCTTTTGTCTTTGTCAGTGCCGGGTAAGATGTAAGATGTAAGACAGGTTTCTGTTGGTTATAATTATTTTACTCTGTAAAGTTATTATATCTTTTCTAATTTTTTATTCAAGTTCTTATCATCTCTCATGGAATTTTGGATGACAATTTACAATATCTTGCTCTGGAATGACATTTCTACTATAAAATATATTATGAAGCCTCCATTTGAACGTTGACAGATGTTGCCTGCAATGTGGCACATGAAAACTAATTGGAAAATGACAGGGTTATTACATTTTAAATATTAATATCACCATTCCACCCTGCTTTTTTTTATCAGAGCGACTCGAGGGTGAAGGATCCAACACCATGGCCTCTGCGGCTCCTGCTCCTCCAGCCACCAAGGGCAGCCTGAGGGAGGATCTGACATGTGCCATTTGTTGTGACTTGTTCCGCGAGCCGGTCATGTTGGCCTGCATGCATCACTTCTGCAAATCCTGCATCTCCAGGTACTGGAGAACAACACACGGGCCGGTGACCTGCCCTCAGTGTCGCAGGGAGTTCAGCTGCAGGCAGTTTCAAACCAATTTCCTGGTGGCAGCTATGGTGGAGAAGGTCAGGACCACCTCCTCACATTCCTATATTAAAAACCATGAGGTGAGTTCAAGGCCTGCTCTCCCACAGGGACTTCACAATTTATTCATTACCTGCAATGTTTGTGTTTTTACTCCTAATTATAAGCGTTGGTTCTTGCTGTAATTTAATTCATATTTCTTATGTGTAGTTACTGTATGTAGGAATATTAATTATACAGCAACTGCTTTTGTTGTGAAGCCCTGTAACAAATACTGTTTCTTCCTAGTTGTTATTCATGAACAGTTGTATTGTACAGATAATAAATCATATTTGTTTTATCTTTAAAACTTTAAATGTCACTGAAAATATCCTAAACAAATCTGCAGAGATAAGCAATAAAATACTTTTAGCAGTGTCACAACAGAAGTGGATCTTTGCTCAAAGTCTAAAGGAGATAAAACCAGGATCTTGACGGTTCAATAATTACCAAAGTGATAAAAGACGAAAACAAAAGTTTAAGCTTGATTTCAGGGTGAATATATTTGAAATCATTTCCTGTTTGCACACTTCCTGTTGCCTCTACTTCAGCGTTCCAAACCTTTTTTGCGCCACGGACCGGTTAAATGTCTCCGGACCGGTCGTTAAGTTGTGGCAGATAAATACCCCTAAATAAAATTCAATTTCCGGTGTTCTGAAATATTTTCCTACCTATAAAATCTTCCTACCCGAATTAACTGTGCATGGGCACAACAAAGATTTCTCAAGTTCACCCACGGATCGGTACTGGTTTCCAGTCCAGTGGTTGGAGACCACTCTGTAGTGGATGTAATTCTAAGAAATGGTGGCTTTGTTGCATTAAAGAAAGATGACTTTGAGACTATGTTGAGAACTGACATTAAGAACAACGTAGAGAATATTTCGACACTCTCACGAAAATTCAGAAATCTGTTAGATTTTCTCATAATAAACATTTCTATTTTGCAGAAACAGTTGAGAGACTCTTTGGACAACTACCGCCTGAGGACCGAGGACCACATTAGCAGTATTCGCAGAGGAAAGGACACGATGGAAACAATAAAGGTATCCTGCTCTGGGGAAAGGACGGTGCCACTTAACCGATAAGGATGCACGGGGCCCTCTAATGACTGTTTGCAGTATGTCAGCGGTCGTGTTGAGTAGTGTTTGCAAATGCGCTAAGTGACGCTGCCTGCTCTGATATGGCTGCTCTCATGCCTGAGTGCCTCAGACCTGTCTTGGCCTTTGACTTGAACGTCATTGGAGAAAAGTTCTCACTCCCGGACGACGTTATTCTTGTGTAATGTTTCATCATTCTCATTATTATGTTTGCAATAGAGGAAGTGTCGCTCAGTCTTATCGACACATGTCGGTGTCGGTGGTGTTTAATGTTAAGTGTGGCTTCGCCGTTCATTGTTTGTTTCTCTTTCTAAGAGTGCTCTCCAGTGGGAATGGTTGTTGGGTCACTCTCACCCCCCACTCACACTCATTCTCCCACTCCGTGTAGGCTGTTATTGCAGTAAAAAGCTTTATAATGACCTGGAATTGTACATGTTGTGCAGCAGCAGACAGTTCAGAGAAGAATTTGACTTGCGCTGTAACATTTCAAGTTGTTTACTGCACAGTCCTTCTATCAGTCAGGGGTACTCTGCAATCCATTTGACCAAAATGGATTGAGTGTGTGTGTGTGTGTGTGTGTGTGTGTGTGTGTGTGTGGTGTGTGGGTGAGAGGATTTGGAGTTTTAATCCTGCTCTTTACTGCACCGCCGCCTTTTACCGCAGCTCAATCATCTCTCCCCTCAGAGACTGGGAGCAGATCTTCAGGCTCGAGTCAAAGGTGAGTTCCGAGCTCTCCACCAGACACTGCACGAAGAGGAAGCCTGCCTACTGGAACAACTGAGGAAGGAGCAGGAGGAGGAGCTGGAGAAGGTCCAGCGCCACCTGGAGGCGCTCAAAGTGGCCATAAAGGAGCTGGACCAGAACGTGAGAGTGCTGGAGCAGGCAAGCGCCGTCACCGAGAGCTTGGTGTTGACAGAGGTGAATTCTAGATAAAAAGTTTACACGTTGTATCTGGACTTGAATCAGAATGAGCGAGATTTTAATGAGTTTCTCTGTCATTATCTTTTGCAGCTCCCACAGCTGAGGTACCTGCTGGTTTAAAGGGTTCTGGCGTTTTACACATTTTACAGTCGTGCAACTTTACATCTTATTTGTGACATGAATTCTAGTTGGGAAGATTTCTCCCTCTCTCTCTCTCCCCCTGCAGGCCATGTAGTACGGTGAATGCTGCCCCCGAGTTTGACGCAAATATTTTCAGCAGCAAATACACGGCTCCTCTACAGTACATCACATGGAGAAAGATGTTCCAGTCTCTGAAACCAGGTAGTAAATAAGGAAAAAAACATCTACATGCTTTTATAGGTCACAACTGTTTCATAAAAATGTTGATTATTGGTTGTATTTAATCACAATAAATCAAGATTAATCCTATTTAGTTTGGAATTATCCAGTTCCACCCTTTGATAATCAGATCATGTCCCAGCCGTGGGCAAACTTTTGGACTGGGAAGAAACAGTGGGTCCTAAATGGGACTTAAAATTGGACAGGAAGCTGAGTCAGGAGCAGATGGGAGGGGTGTGTGTGTGTGAAGTAAGATGAATGACATGTAAAAGTCATGCATTTTAAAATCCATGTATTGTATAATATAGATTTTGCAGGAAAAAAAGCTATAAGCTTTATGAGAAATGATAATACATCTGACCCCACAGGCCATATTTTGCTCTGCCTGTTATATACGGACATTTTTCTACTGTTGACATACAGTATCTGCTATAGATGTGAGACTGGTGTAATTTCTTTGTTATTGTCCAATGACTCTTATCACTTCAAAGGTCCGTCCCCGCTATCCTTCGATGTGGACACAGCGCATCCAAGCATCAAAGTCTCCAGCGATAAAATGGTGGCGGTGGAATGCGACACCATGACGAGGCACACGGACGACGACAAACGCTTCCTCCAGTGCGTCAACATTCTGGCCACGCAGGGCTTCCACTCAGGGCGCCACTACTGGGAGGTGGAGGTGGGCTCCAAACCCAAATGGGATCTGGGCGTGGCCTCAGATACCGTAGACAGGCACGCCAGGATCAAGCTGAGCCCGGAGAACGGCTTCTGGGCTCTGCGGCTCCGCAACAGGAACGAGTACTCGGTCTGCACCCAGCCCTGCACCAGGCTGCAACTGGGCTCGTCCCCGGAGAGGATCGGAGTGTTCCTGGACTGCGAGGACAGGAGAGTGTCCTTCTACAACGCCGATGACATGAGTCTGCTCTACTCCTTCATCAACGGGCCCCGGGGGAAAGTGTTCCCCTTCTTCAGCCCGTGCATCAGTGGCAACGGTCAGGGAGCACAGCCCATCAAACTCCTCCACTACCCACCTGTCGCCCTGTCTGGCTAAAAAACTCATTTAATTTTAGTTCTTTTGCATAATTTAGATCCTACAACTGTCTTTTCACTAACACGGTCATGAGAGTTCAGCTCATCTTTTGTAAAAATCATCACAATTCTATTGTTTATTCACCTGCATCTCCCTGAGTAACTTTACCAGAGGTTCTCAAAGTAGGGGGCAGAGCACCTTAAGTGGAGCGGAGTCTTCCACTTTTCATATATATATTTTTTTGTAGTTATTGGACCTGATTTACTTTCACATTTACCAAAATAATCTGCCTTATGGTACGACTGTGTCACTAATTGCTGACCAACAGCCGAGAGGATTAATGTCAACATTGTAATCACATGTTCTTCAAGAAGATGAATGTCATAAGAAAGTGATTAATGGCTGTAACATAACACTAACGTTTAATGATCTGTAATTTTTTTACATTAGTTTTAAATCCAGCTGCTGCACATTTACACTGATGTAACTTCACTGTATGAATAGGATTAGTTTCTTCTGCTAATTCTGAACTTGCACAATCATTATTACAGTTAAGTCTCTCATCTGCGTCACAGTGCATGTAATGGTTAAATGGTTAAATGTAGAAAAATCGACCGTCAGCGTTTTTAACGTCCACCAAAATGCTGAAACTAACAAAATAAACCAATCACATCTTGTCAAAACGAAAAAAAAAAGGGTTTGTCTCTTTTCTGCTGTGCAGCTGTGACACCGCACTCTTACTTCACTGACCTCACTTGAAATAATCAAGGATGTTATTAAGCAGACATCAAAGTCCTGCCAACTCTGCTCTTGATGAGGATCCAAAACCATTTAACATGAGTGACAGCGGAGGCGTGTCAGACCCAAGACCTGCACCTGGACTAGAACTTCTGAACACCAGTTCTGACAGTAAAACAGCAAAAAATAGGAGCGCTGCGGGGTTATCTTCACAAACACACCACAGCACCCGCGTCCTGTTTCCTGCTGGACGACCCTCAGGGGCCGGTGAAGCCGGACGCTGCTGACTGCAGTTGTGGCACAATACAAGTGCACTGTAGGGGGAGCCGGACCTGACTTTTCCTGTGCGAGGTCGACCTGGGTATGGGTGCAGCCTTTATTACACACCGGTCACTCACTTCCAGTCATAAATGCTTAGCGCAAACAATCCAAGGTCAACACATAGGGAGGCGCGTGCTTCGGAAAAAAAAAAACGGTTTGCAATTTCTGAAGGTTTCAAGACCTGCAAGGATCACCAATTAGATTTGTAAATATAATATATTTTTTCAAATGTATTATTTTATGTTTATTTTTGAGTCCAATCATAGGCCACATTGAATTGTTCAGTGGGCCGGATTAGGCCCGCAGGCCTACAGTTGATATTCACTGCTCTTGTGTCACACTAACAGTTTTAAATCAATGATTGTGATCTTATAGCAGGTACGTAAGTATAACTGGTATAAATCAGGTTGGTTTGGATCGGACTGAACCGAATCGCATCGAACTGCATCGATCGTTTAATATTTTTTTATGAATTGCTCCTGAATCGGATCGTAGCCTGTGAATCGAGATATGAATCGGATTGTTATGTGAGTGAATCATCACACCCCTAATATACACTATATATATATTAGGGGTGTGCAAATTAATTGTTTTGGATCGTTTTGGATCGGACTGAACCAAATCGGATTGAACTGGATCGATCGTTTAATATTTTTTATGAATCGTTCCTGAATCGGATTGTGGCCTGTGAATCGAGATATGAATCGGATCGTTATGTGAGTTATTCGTCACACCCCTAGAACAGATCCATATTTCCAAGATTGGACCGTGAGACTCTCCAAAGCTCTTGAAAGTCCTGAGTGGACAAAGGAACGTTGACAATGACAGTGTTACACAAACACAGAGGACGAGACAGTTGGACAACCTTGAGTGTTCACTGTGGGATTTCTTATTAAGTGTTGAAGTCCTTTATCTGCCACTCAGTGGGAATCCACAGAGAAAAAAAAACATCCTCTGTGAACAAAGTGGTGTTGAACTCTAGGAAAGTCCTTGTCCTTTAGAGGCAGTTCAGAACTTAGAGTCAGATTAAGTTGCAGAGGACAGTTTTAATCCATTGACCTCTGGATTATGGGCCCAGCACGCTTTCACTGCGCACTCTGCTAGGAGATACCTGTCTACAACAATGTTTTAACAACCAAATATTAGTCAAAACGTGGTACAATTTCTCCTCATTCCTCATGAACGTCTTCCTTCTTGAGCAGCAATATCTGTCTTGTAGCCCCTAGGGAGCCTAATGCCAACCTTTCATGCTAGCTCCATCTTTAGGATCATTCTTCTACCAGTGAGCCAACATGTCCAAACCATCCCAATCTGTCTTCTCTAGCTTTTTTCCAAACTAAACAATCCATTAGGATCAAGGATAATTAGTTGGTGAATAATTTACATGCTGCGTTGATTCGTCTTGTCAGGCAACAAACATGACCCACATCTGACAAGTTCTGGCCGGCAGCGTCAAAACAAATCCACAGACCCCCACCCCCACAGCCCGCGCCTCCACGGACAGTGAAAACCACTTTGCCACAGCGCCGTACAGCAATGGCCCATGGGTAAAGGAGTGAGTGGGCTACAAGTGTCCTACATATCCTTCCTACCATAGCACCAGTTGATCTGTAATGTGTTTCCTGACCCAAGGATGGGCCGGATAGAGTGCTGGCACTTCAAGGACGGGTCCTTGAGTCTTCAGTCGTCCGTCCATCCGGAGCCTGCAGGATTGAAAACTGGAGCCTTTCATTCTGACTCCGTGGGGCCATCACCATGGAGGACAATTGTTTTCTTTTTTAAACACTATTGTCTACATGTCTTTAAATACAGATTACTGTTATTATTATATGTATATACTCCAACTACCAAGTTACCACTGAGCATGGCACTGTCCCTGGGCTTAAAGCTGTTCACTTTGGTGATGGGTTAAATACAGAATTTGAATTCCGTTGTGTGCAGTGGAGTGAATCGCTACGTCTCAATGACAAGAAGTTTCCTGTTCAGTTCCATGTTTACTGAATGTAACCAATGAAACCCCTTAGATTTCTGCACACGTAGATCTGAAATTGTCGTTCTTTACGTTTTTCTTACGCAACTTTCATTCTTGAGGCCCCAGGACTGTCGTCGCTTCCTTTAGCTACAGGTGTCTGTATTTGCAGTAATGTTATATAACGCAGTAATGCCGTAAACCTGCGATCATGCAAGACAGCTAGGGATGTCCAATATTTCTTTCCGATATCCAATTGTGCCAATGTTCTCCAAACATTTTTCCCGATTCCAATACATGCAGCAATTTTTTTCAAAAGTTAAGATAAACCAATAGCCAATCCCAGCTAATTTGGCAAAACCCTGTGGTAGCCTAGTGGTTAAGGAAGTGAAGTCTTTGGGTTTGAAACCACAAACTGCCAGTCGATCGATAAATAAATGAACCGATAACTCACCAATAATACATAAAGATGCCAATACTAGTCTATAGATCTACCAGATGCATGTTAGGTGCATTAGTGACACCTAGAGGTTGAATTGTGCACTTACGTGTAACATTCTACGGTAGGAAATTGAAAATATCATAGAATATATATTTTTAGACAGTATTTTGTAGATATTTTACCAGTCAGAATGACTGCTCTAAACTCCCGGCCCATATTTACAATGAGATTTAATACCTTGTAACTAACTTTTGTGTTTATTTCCTCTGGAGACCAAAGATTCTGCTTGGCTGAGACCAGAGGATCATTTTACTTCTCAAGTACCAGTCCAATGACAGCACTGCGGTTTGAACTCTGCTTCGCCATCAGAGACCCCGGGGCGAGACAAATATTTCCACAATAACACAGAATGAATGTCGTCTTTTTACCAACGTGCTGACGTGACTGAGGAGAACAACGTAATCACAAATGGGGAAAAATACTTAGTCTGTTGGTTCTTTCTGGCTGCTGGAGTTTGATGGGCTCTCAACACCTACAAGGACCAGACCGTCCACCATCCACGGCCCTGTGTCTGCCACTGCTATTACTGCTCTAATGGCTTTTCATGGGGAGATACAGTATGTTATTGATTGATTTCCGCGGTGCTGGAAAAGCAAGGCTGTCTGCAAGTAATTACACCGGACTGAATGGAAACGTGGGTTCTCCAGTGGTTACGTTCCCGCTCAACGCTGACATTAACCCCATATTTTCCCTGTGGGAGATGCTGCAAACACAGTTGTAGTTGAAGCAAAGTGGCCTCTCACAAAGTTATCAATGGCTTGCCTTTACATCAGTAAACATGTCATAAATAAAAATGTCAAAAATATACAAATAACCGTTTTTGAAACTGTACATTTGTTTATTTCTTGCAAAAACCGTGTGGTAAAAAATATGGCATCTAACATTAGTGACGGTCAGTGTTGGGCTGGTTACTTTACAAAAGTAACTTATTACTTTACTAGTTACTGCTCTGAAAAAGTAACTAGTTACACTACTAGTTACTAAATTATAAAAGTAACTAAAAAACGTTTCGTGTTTTGTGTGTTCTGTAGCAACAATTATAAAAATGTTACATTATTAGTTACCAAAAAAAGTAGTTTAGTTACAAGTAATGCGTTAGTCCCAACACTGGTGACGGTTAGTGAAGTAATGTTCGGCGTGACAAATACAACTCCTGGATTTATTAGACTGCTGCCCCACCCCTTGATGATATGCTCCCCCAGGGGGCACACTCCCCACTTTGGAAGCCACTTCATCTGTAAGGATTAAGAGCTAGAAGATGAATCAATAGGAGTGACAAAAAAAGTAAAAAAAATATATTATTTAATTTCAACCTGAATCATATCATGAAAATCCCCCAAAACAACAGATTCCAAACACATGACACAAAGAAACAGAAAAGGAAGAAAAAATCTCAGACGGTAAAATCAGGGCAAATGAACCAGGTGTGGAAGAGACCCATGAACATAAATACACAGGGGACCAGGTGACAGTGATGAAGCTGATGGTTAGAGGGGCAGGTGTGGGCGATGAGGCAGATTGCAGGGCTCAGACTTTCAGTTCAGTTGTCCATGTTACATTGTTCCACACTGTTGGTTGGTCCATCTCACCACCTGGGTTCCTGCTCCAAACTCTCCAAACCTGATGAAAGTGGAAGAAAACAGCAACGTGATGTTGTTTCATCCTCAATCAGCTGTAAAAACACTTGAATTATGTAAAAGAGTTTATTTAAGTAGACCATTGTTTCCCAAAGACTGGGTCGCAACCCTTAACTGGGTCACAATTGATATATTTTTGGTCGACTCGCATCATTTTCCTAAAGAATTCATGGACAATTTTTTCAAAATATGTGTTCCCCCAAAAAGTTTGGGGAAGAACTGAAGAAGACATTAGAGACGCAGAGTGGTCCGGGCAGTGAGGGTGGGGTAAGGTCGGGGGGCAAAATCCTTTTTTTTTCAATTAAGTTATAACGCATGGGATCCAAGGATTTACCTCCACCTTTACCAAACCTCACACAAGGGCTGGATTAGGAAGCCAAGCGGCCCATATCTGGCCCATGAGCCGTTTCTTTGTCAAGAGTCAATGCAACTGGCCAGAAGAGACACGTTTGGGCCAGGAGCCACGACTTGATTATCTCCATTGAATAAATGAACCAGTTTTGAAGCAGTGTGACCCCTCCGACTGCTGTACTGGTATAAAAGGCCATTTGTAACCACATGTGGCCCACACTATTTAGCCCACATTGAAACACTCTGGTCCCGTTCGGTCATGCTAACTGACCTTACATGTCGGTGAGAGTGTGTAAGTCGTCACCCAGCGCCCACTCCCTGTATCCTCTTTTCATTCCCTACTTTTTTAAGCGTGTACGGTACATGAGTTTTCAATTTCCTAAATCCCTCTCTGGAAGGTAATGCAGGGTTGACGGCGGCGGCGGCGGTGTCATGTTCTTAGTAGAGGATTTTCAGTCACGGGCCGTGGACTCCCTAAAGACGATTGACCTGAACCTGCAGGAGGTGAACAGCACTTGGACAAAGCCAGGATGATGAGTCGACCGCACGCTTGGAAAAGATGCTGCAAATATGAAAACCAAAAGTTATGTATCTGGTATTTATTAATTTCTCTCCATCTATCGGTAGATCGATTGGTCTGTCTGCTCTTTCCGTCTTGTTTTGATTTTTTTTTATCTTCAACTCCTTCTTCAGGTTTGCAGGGGCAGCAGTCTCCACGACTGCCACCCAAATCACACTGCACCAGACTGTGAGCTTTCCTGTGGGTGGTGAGCCCAGAGAAAGTTATGTGAGCTATGATTGGTGGCAACCTGGCAGCTGGTGGATTCGTACCTGCAACCTTGTGGACCTTCTTCTTTTCACTTATGCCAATGTGATTTTTTGTGGTATTGGTAAATATGGCACACTCAACAATATAAGTGAGAAAATTTATCAAAAAGTAAAATTTAACAACTTATAGGTTTGGAATGACTTTAACAGGAAATTATCATTGCACTGCAGGAAATGCAGACATTTGGTCAGTGTTTTTCTATTTTACAAAATGTAAAATATGTCACATTGGAGTTGCAAGCCACAGGTTGAGTATCATATTTTTTTATTTTATAAAGTTGTCCCCATATATGCATAATTCCAGTTGCCACTGTTATTCATTTTTCCTAATGATAATCCGAAAACCTAATCTTGATATTGGATTCAGAAAAGAACTGTCTGGACAGTATCGGAAAATATCGGTAAAAATCGAATGCATTTTATCACTAAAGTAAAAGTTGCAGCATGAAAGTCCTCACAAGTATGGCAATACCAGCTGGACACACACCCGCTAACGCACTCAGCTGGTTGTATGAAGTAGATGGATGGGTGTGCACGCCGCAGTCACGAGCACAGGAAAAGGAAATCATTGTAAATCCCATTCAGTGCCTTATGCATCCTCTTCCCAAAACGGGAAAAACGTTTTTTTTTCCCTGCTTTTTCCTTAGTTTTTCTACTGCGTCCTGCATCTGAGAGCGTGTCTGTAAGTGCGGACGTGTGCGAGTGAGTGTGTGAGCGTGTGTGTGGACAACACTGACCAACACACGGTCGGTCAGACGGATGGGCAGCGTGTGACTGAGATTCACCTGAGTTTGTTCTCCATCTGCGGACCTGCTGTCTCTGTCTCTGTCTCCGTCTCTGTCTTCATCATTAATTCACTTTTTTATTATTAACAAAGTCACGAACCGTTTCTGCTCGATTGGACCGGAGACGAGGAGATGAAGACGCATCTGAGTTTCTTCTGCCGGACTTGGATCGGACTCGTCTGCGCCTCAGGTGAGGAGACTCTGCCTCAAAGTTCTGAAAAACTTTAGAAATGAAAGTGAAGGTCGAGTGTTTCCACTGACCCGAGGTGAAGTGATTGATTATTTCACTGCAGACAAACTTTTATTCGTGCTGAGCTGAAGGTTTTGAACTGATGTTGGACTTGGACTTGGACTTTCATCTGCAGGAGGAAACTTTAGTCAGAGCAGTTTGCATTGTTTGATCTACTTTCATGGATGTTTTTTCATTTGTTTGCGAGAATTTAACTTGGAAAAGTTAAGCTATCATATCAATAGTGTGGTTCTCAAAGTAGGGGGCACTCCCCTGAGGGGTGACGCAATTTTATTTTGATTTAATTTATCAGAAAGTGACAAGATTGTTGATTATTATTAGTGTTGTTCAAGAGATGACTCATCTGTGGCGCTGTGGCTTAGTTGGTTAAAGCGCCTGTCTAGTAAACAGGAGATCCTGGGTTCAAATCCCAGCAGTGCCTTTTCGGGCAGGGTTCCCACATCGAACCCACCACCTGGGGTCCACTGAGCATGGCACTGTGCTGTGTGTCACAATGACAAGGAGGCTGCGTTCCTTCCTTATTGTAAGGTGTCTTGAAAAATGTCTAAGAGGCTGCATTGGTGCCACAAGCCACAGGTTGAGTGTCACATATACTGTATAAAAAAGGATATCGGTAAAAGTAAAATTTTAAAAATGTTTTGATCATCTTTTTCAAACAGGAAATCCTCAGAAATAGAACTTTAAATAGGTAAAAAAAAGTTTAATTCTCACCTTACAACTGGTTATTTACTCTGTGGCTCCAGTGCAGTGGTTCTCAAGGTAAGGTGCACTCCCCTAATAGATGACCTAATTTAATTTCCCCCAATAATTCATTTTCTGAATTGTAATTTTATATGTGTTGATCAACATGAAACCCTTCGTTTTATGGACCCCGACCAAATATAAAAGAGGCCACAGTGGAGTCGCGACCCACAGGTTGAATGTTGCACATGCTGTAAAAATAGGATATTGGTAAAAGTTAATATTTGATATTGAGAATTTCAACCACAATCACTGAATTGTTCAAATATTTCAGAAATAGAACTTTAAAATGTTAGCTATAGTGGAGTGGTTCCAAAAATAGGGGGCGCTCCCCTCATGGATGATTCAATTTCTATTGATGAGATTGTTCAAGGATCCCTGACAGACTTTATAATGGTTCACACAGGATCCACAAGCCACAGGTTGAGTGTCATAATGCAATAATGAAATTTAAGTCTTTGGATAATATCGTGAAAAAAAAGGATATTGGTAAAAAATATTTGACATTGTGAATTTTAACCACAAAAAATCCAACTTACTAGTAGTTTTTTACCACGTAGCTGTAATGCAGTGGTTCCCAAAGTAGGGGGCACTCCCCTGAGGCGTGACGCAATTTCCTTTTTTTCGGAAACTGATGAGATTAGCCTAATTAGAATTTTATTAGTCTTGTTGAACCTGGCTGTTCTCACCGTGTTAAAGATGACGTCTGGGGGAGTTTGGTAATAAAACCTCTGACTGTGTCCCGGGGGTGAGGAGGTCCGGGGGTCCGAGGTTGGGGGGGGACTCAGATTAACCCCTCTTTTCCAAACCTCATGTCTTTGGAAGAACGTCAGCTCAGGGAGGAGAAGAGCTGAGGCTGTGACTGATAAAGATGCAGCTGTTGATGAATGATGTCTGACTCAGAGGGAGTGGATTCTCCTGCACTTAGTTTGGAGACTTAACGGTTGGAGTAGGTGGGAGGATGAAGGTGGTGGATGTGGGTGAGATTAGTGGAGGATGGAGGCTCAGATTCCTTCCGATCCATGAGAAGAGGTTTGTTTGGTTGCATCGTTTTTATGATGTTTCCATGACAGAGAGAGGTATGGTCTGTATGGACGGAGAGAGAGAGAGAGAGAGAGGAGGTTCCTTTGTCTTCTTCAAACCAATATTATAGAAATGCACGTCAATAATTCAACAAAGGCCACACACAGTGGTGCCTCAGTGGATGAGGAAGCTGACTGGGGTCGACATGACTCAAGGTTCAAAAGCCACCAGCTGCCAGGTTGCCACTGAGCATCGCACCGTCCTGACCCATATAACCTCCTGACAGTTGGTTCCTTATTCAATAATTAATATGTAATGACATCAGAAAAAGGTAAAAAGAACAGAAACTCTTTAAAAATATATATTTTAAATGCCAAAAAAAATGACAAAGTACGTTTAAATAAAGCTAAATCTGGAGCAGAGAGGATTGTCAGATGAGATGGTTAGTATTTGACAGGATTGGAATAAAAGCAAAAACTCTTCCCTCCATAATTTCCCTTAAAATACACCCTAGGGATCTATCTGTCTGTCTGTCTGTCTATCTATCTATCTATCTATCTGTCTGTCTGTCTATCTATCCATCTGTCTGTCTCTCTGTCTATCCATCTATCTGTCTGTCTGTCTATCCATCTGTTTATCCGTTCGTCTGTCTGTCTATATATCCATCTGTCTGTCTGTCTGTATATTCATCTGTCTGTCTGTCAGTCTATCTGTCCATCTTTCTGCCTGTCTGTCCATCTATCTTTCTATCTGTCTGTCTATCCGTCCATCTGTCTGTCTGAAATGTTTTAAATTTAATATGTTAACTTATCAAAGATACAAACAACATAACATAGTGTAAAAGTAGGTGTAATATGGTATAAAATATCAAACGTGGACACGGACGCTTGGACACAGGGTCAAGAATGTCTCGATGGAAGACACACCTAGTAATAAGATTTTATAAATACTCCCTGGAAAATCCTCCCAATCATCACAGCCTGGTACAAACACTCTGTGGTGTTTTCTCCGTCTCTCATCTGTGGATCGATGGTCCACAGTGGGACAAGACGTTGTTTACAGGCTTTGTGTTCGTTGGACGTGTCCACTGTGTTGAGCAGCTGTTCATAAAGACCCTGGGAATATGTTTAAGAGCCGAGTTCCCCTTATGGCCGGACTGGCAGCCTGCAGCCGCTGCAGGACGGAGACAGTTTCAGCTCCGACCCTTTGACGAGATGCTGTTCTGTACGATCGACAGCTGCCCTGCACTTTGTCTCACAGGCTAGAGTGCAACCCTAATAACTTGAGTCCCATTCCACTTAGGCCCCGTGAAAATTGATATGAAGTACATTATGGACTTCATTCCTCCTACACACACACACACACACACACACACACCGAAGATCTACTGACCCCTCCATGTCTCCCACATGCACTCACACTCTCACCCGTGCTCCCTTAAATCTCCTACCCTGCCTCCTCCTCTCTTTCACACATATACACAAACAAACAGAGACATCAACCCTCCACACTCTCAGCTCCTCACCCCCCACACCCTCCAACCTCCCCCACTGCTGAAAGACATTACTTTTCATGCACATGGACCTCTCTGCTCTGACGGTGGGTGAGTTCCAAGACGATGGCGCGATAAGAAATAATCGGGATGAAGGAGGCGAGATAAGCCAGACACAGACAATTTTGACGTCCATGAAAAAATCTGACTTTTATTTACCGCCATGACTTGTAAAATGAAACAATTTTGAAAAAAAAAAGTTTCCCTACATTTTCAGCAGTTGAAGGGTTTTCTAACCATCTTTTGTCCTTCTGAAATAATGAGCAACATTGGACACAGGAAAGTGAAAGTTGCTGGAAATTTTGAAGAAATTTCTTTGAAGAAATAAAGTAACCCCAATCTCATGAACGGTGTGGTGTATCACCCCCTTTATGAACCTCCCCCACACTGTTCTCACCCCTCCCTGGACTGTGTCACTCTTTCCCACAGAGTTCTATGACAGTAAGAGTTGGAGAATGGAAATATAAGACGGACAGATTAAAGACACAGAGAGAAGTGAAGGACAGAGAGGCCGACAGAGAAGGGGAGATGATGCCATGAGATACCATAAATGTACAACGATAGTACGCATTCAATTTGCCAAAATGGTGTGTACGACGATGGATGAAAGGTTTACAGGACAGTTGTGAGACCAGCCATGGATTAGATGGATGGATTAGAGACACTAGGAATAGGTAGAAGACAAGAGACAGAGCTGGAGGTGGAGGAGTTAAAG